>PVJH01004587.1:0-123399 GCA_004026705.1 Nesogale talazaci
TACATCGTTTATTAAGGTCCACATAGTCAAGTGCCTTGGTGCAGTCAATAAAGCACAAGTAAACATCTTTTTGATATTCTCTGCTTTGAGCCAAGATCCATCTGACTTCAGCAATGACATCCCTTGTTCCACGTCCTCTTCTGAATCCTGCCTGAACCTCTGACTGTTCCCTGTTAAGGTACTGCTACAACTGTTTTTGGATGACCTTAAGCAAAATTTTACTAGTGTGCAATATCCATGATGCCGTTCTATAGTTGAGCAGTATGTTGGGTCTCCTTTCTTTGGAACAGGCACAGATATGGATCTCTTCCACATAGTTGGCCTAGTATCTGTCTTTGAAATTTCCTGTGAGCGAGTGCTTCTTCAGCTTTCTGAAATATTTCAAAGGGTATTTTGACTAATCCTGGAGCGTTGTTTTTGGCTAATGCATTTAGTGCGGGTTGAATTTCTCCCATCAGCACCATTGATTCTTGCTCACGTGCTACCACGTGACATGGTGGAATTTGGACTCGTTCTTTTTGGTACAGTGACTCTATATATTCTTTCCATCTTCTCTTGATGCTTCCTGTATCATTCAATATTTTGCTTTTGGAATCTTTCTTTTTAAAAATCGTTTTATTGAGGGCTCATACAACTCTTATCACAATCCAGACGTCCATCCATTGTATGCCAAGCAGATTTGTACATTTGTTGCCCTCATCATTCTCAACACATTTGCTTTCTACTTAAGCCCTTGGTATCAGCTTCTCATGTTGTTCTCCTCCCTCCCAGCACCCCCTCTCTCATGAACCCTTGGTAATTTATAATTATTAGTTTGTCATATCGTACACTGTCCAATGTCTTGCTTCCCTGTTTTTCATACCCCAGCGAGGAGGTTATATCTAGATCCTTATAATAGGTTCCCCCTTTCGACTTCACCTTCCCGGTATTACCACTCTCATCACTGGGCCCTGAAGGAATCATCTGTCCTGGTTTCCCCATGGATCCATGGTTCCAATCTTTACCAGTGTACATACTTTGGTTTAAATGGATTTCTAAAGTAAAACTGGAATCAGGATGGGGGATGGGGAGGCATTTAAGAATGAGAGGAAAGTCGTATGTTTCATCATTGCTACAATGCACTCTGACTGGCTCACCTCCTCCCCACAACCCCTCTGTAAGGGAATGTCACTTACCTTACAGTTGGGTTTGGGGTTCCCAATATGTACTCCCCCTCATTTATAAAGATATAATTTTTAGTTTTTGATGCCTGATACCTGATTCCTTCTACACCTCATGGTCACATAGGCTTGTGTGCTTCTTCCATGTGGGCTGTGTTGATTCTGATCTATATGGCCACTTATTTACTTTCAAGTTTTAAGACCCCAGATACTATTTCTTTTTATATGCGGACAACATTGATTTTCTTCACCACTTTTGTTCAGGCACACATTTGTCTTCAGTGATTGTGTTAGAAAGGTGAGCATCATGGAACGCCAATTTAATAGAACAAAGTGTTCTTGCATTGAGGAAGTACTTGAGTGGTGGCCCAATGTCCACCTGCTGCCTTAATACTAACCTTATAAGCATATGTATGTAGATCTATTTCCCATCATCATATTTAAGTATATTTCCATATGTACATGCCTCTATTTAGACCTCTATAAATTCCCTTTGCCTCCTTGTTCTTTCCTCTATTTCCTTTTACCTTCCTCTTGTCCCACTATCATGCTCAGCCTCCATTTGAGTTTCAGTAATTTCTCTTGGTTTCATTACCCCTGATCATTCCCTGTCAGGCCTCTCACACCCATCTTGGCCCTGGGTTGGTCAACACCACCTCCTTCCCCCCTCCCCTCCCCCTATGGAATCTTTCACGAGTGCAACCTGAGGCTTGAGTTTGCCCTGAGTTCAGTCAGTGTCAGATATTCTGAGTGTGCTCTTCCCTTTTAGTTTTCTAGTTCTAGAAAAAAGAGATGTGAGAAATCAAAAGTGGAGTTTTAATAAATCTTGACATAATAAAGCACATGAAACCAAGAAAAACACATGGGATCAGAAATCATAAAACACAAGGTTGAAATTTGTTTATATATAACTTTAGAACAAATATAGCCCACAATTATCTTAAAATAATGGAACAATAACTTATTAAGGGGACATTTTTTAACACAAAGTACAAAAGATCATATAAACAGTGGAATGTTCATATTATAAGTGAATAAGTGAGTATCCATTATCCCTTTTTTATTAATTAGGAGTTACAAATGAAAATTACTGGGATGCTTTCTGACATTATAAAATACTACTTGTGTTAGTCTGGGTAGACTAGAGAAACAAATCCATAGACACTCATATGTGTATAACAAAGAGGCTTATATGCAAGAGGAATGGAACATTGAGAAAGCATCCCAACCCAGTCCAGCCCCAGCCCACAAGTCTGATATTAGCCCATAAGTCCCATACCAGCCTATAAAGTCTTCTTCAGATTCACCAGGCACATGCAATGACTCCAGGACAACCACAGACTAGTGGGTGCAGAATCTTGTGTATCCAGTGGTGGTACAAGCATCTCAGGGCTGACAGGGGCTTCTTAAGCATCTCAGCACTGGCAGGAGTCTCTACACAGCTTTCCTGGCTTCAGAGGTCTGGTTCCATCAGGGTAAACCCATGTGGCTTCTCTGGGATATCTCACAGGGAGTCAGCCTTGGGTCTTGTCAGTTGAACATCTCCAAGAGACTCAGTAGTGAGTCTCTCACCTCCAAGGGGAAAGTATAACCAGATTTGCCAGAATTCTTAGGAGAAATCCATGCCCACACAAAGGTCTCATTAGCTGTCTCCAGATTGACAGGCTAGACACTACCCCTATCCTCTTAATCCTCAAATTTACACCAGATTATAAGACAGCCACACTACTTGAGCTAATCACGGACTCAAACAACTAGCTGAAAAGGAAATACTTCCAAATTCCAAGTATTGTACAAATTTAAATCATTGGTAAAATCAAATAGCTTGCTTAGAATTCAACTTAACTTTTAATTTTGAAAATCAAGCTAAAATTCTAGGCAGGTTACATTAAAACCAAGTCCCAGAACAGTGTGTGGGATGACTGTGCTTTTCATAGTCAATGAGCTAAGAAAATTCTAAAAATTACCGAGGAGGAAATGAAAGCACACCGGGCTGTCATGTGTGGCAGAAATTCCTGAATCAATTTCTATTACCTTACAGATTTATTTTTAACATGTCAACGTCATGTAACCATAACTGCCATGACAGATTTAACTTTGCTTAGATGTTTGCCTTTGTTCATTCTCCCACACGTTTATTCTTAAAAAATGACTGATCATTTAAAAATGTATTTGAACATAGTGTTCACTTGACCTCTTCTAAGAAACAATAATCAGTACCCATACTACTAAATGCCCTACATATAAGCATTCTTAGGGAAGGAAAATGTATTGAGGTTTTTCCAAGTGCTTTATTAGAAACGCTGTGACTAAGTTATCTGAGTCATCTGTGGGAAGATGCTTTATTTGTCTACAAAAATAATCCCATGTTCACATTTCTGCTCCCTTTATTTTAGTTACTAATTATTTTATCTTCATTTTTAGTGATTCTAACTGAGAAGCCAGGACCCCTGATGGCAGAGTGGGTTATTCCTTAGGCTTCTAAGCTCAAGGTCAGCAGTCCAAAACCACGGGTCCCTTCACAGGAGCAAGATGAAGCTTTCTGCACTCACAGGACGGTAGTCTTGGAAGCCTCCCAAGGGCCTTTCTCCCCTGTTATGGAGGGTTGGTGGGGGTTCACTCAACTCAGTGACAGTGAATTCGAGTTCAGTTTATGGAAGTCAAAAGTTGATGTAGAGTTTGGGGGTTGTGAGGGGTTCTTCGGTTTTGTCAAAATATTTTATAGCCTAAACACTTTGTAATACAAAAATTTTAAGAAGAGAAATCAGGAGTAATATTTGCAAGAAATTTGGCAAACTGTATTAGATGTAAACCATTTTACATCTTACAGCTCAGTAAAAAGCAACAACAACCAGGCAACAAAATAAAAACAGAAAAATAGCAAAATCAGAAATAGAAATGGCTAATATAAATTAAGTATATGATAAAATGTTCAATATACAAGGCTAAGTTAAAAACTACTGCTACTCGGCTTCCAGTTCATACAGCATAGATTTATTCCAAACAAAATGTGTCTGAACATGTCTGTGATCAGGGGTGGCGCTCCGTGTTACACGGGTCTCACTGGGGCGCCTTCAATTAAAAAAAAAATAGGTCCAATCAAAACGGTGACACTTTGGGAGGATTTGCTGGGTCAGTTTCATTCAAGGCAAAAAGGTCAGTTCAGAAGGTTATACAGACTGCCACATGGGATTTCAAAGGGATCATCTTCATAGATTCTTGAAGGACATAGAATGATAACAGGGACTTATTAGGAAGACATTTTAAGAAAACAGAAAACTGCCCTTGTAATAAATAGGCCAAAATTATTTTTTCTATTTAGACATTGCACTTGTTCATTCATTCTTGAAGACTAGCAAGCACTGCCGCCCCCCCTCCCCCCCCCCATTTCTTTTAGGCACCTTTCTATAAGAGTCTTTAAATGTTGTCTTTACCACCTGACAGCATATATTTTCCTCTCCTCTCATGATCTTGTTCCCTGTCCACCTCTCACTGTATGTCAGTTCTCATTTCCATTCTTCTGCCTACCAGGCATACACCTGCTGTTTTACATTATGGGCTTTTCTTGTTCTGTTGTCTGATCATCTGTTATTCTGAATTGATGGCGCATATGAAAAATTACAATTCTCAGCTTGCATCACTCATAGGGTTCAAACTTTGCTGCCCCTACCCACAGAACTTCACATTGGTGACCACATTCTGTAATATGTATCCTGCTCCCTACTTCCTGTCCTCCTGTTTTCTTGGAGCCGTTCTAGAAGTCTATGGATGTGCAAGGGAGAGGGAGAACGGGAGTGGAGGAAAGAGGAAGAAGTTGCTCACATATGACTCGGACGGCCTCCACACATAATACCTACCTGGTAAAATGATCACCACCACATTTCCGGTTGACACAGACCCTTGATCTGAGGCAGGAGGCAAAGAGTTAGATTATTATACATATCTTTCATTCCTGTTTCAGGTAGTGTTGGATTCATAAAGATAAAGTCTGGCAGCTCCACAGGATTTAACATTTAGAAACTGTTGTGTTCTTCAGACTTGGTGTTTTCTGCTGTGTTGCTTTCATTTGTACAGTATGATTAATGTCATAATGCCGAATGTTTCAGGAATTCATCATGAAATTGTAGCTCAGCGCAGTAGTCACCTTAAGCCAATACTAGCCAGAGCTAAAGAGCTTATTAAGAAAGTCAGCTAAAAATCAGGAGGGAGTTGAATCAGAGAATGGATAGGAACTTTGTGGTGGGGAAGCACGGATGTCCTTAGGGCCTAAGAGAAACAGAGCTAAACATATTCTACTCTGATAATCCAATAAATAATACTCAAGCCTACTTGCAAATAAAAAAAATCTGTTCAAGCCAACCAACCAACGGTTTGATTAAATTCAGCCTTTTGTCTTCAAAATAACAAATTGTTTAAAAACAACTGTTTAAAGATTTATATACAGAATCAAGGTCTGAGAATTTAGGACTATGTCAAGTTCCTACATCAAAGAAAATGAATGAAAGGAACTAGGTTTTACAGCAGTCACTTCTCTTTCGCTGTCATCAGATTCTCTCTTCAATTCCTTTAATTCCACCCCCCCCCTTTTTTGACTGGGGACAAGGTCAAGGACCAAAACATCCAAGTTGAAGCAGAAAACAAAAAGAGCAAGAAGTGGAGCTGCAGAGGAAAATGCTTGTTCCATGTTTGCAATTGACCGAAAGGGGAAAATCTTCCAGGACATTCATGGTCCCACATTTATCAAAGCCCTCAAGCTGCTAAGTAAATGAGAGAGTTTGTTGGAGCTCCGGAAAGAGAAGTATCTCATCAAAGACATTAGGCTTTTCTTTGTACAGCTTCATCATAACTTGTCATTCTCCCTCTAATGTGGAATTATGCCATTGCAAAGTTTATGAAATATATATACTATATTGATTCCATGCTTTCAAGGAGAAGTATATATTTTTAATCCAGAAATCTATCATTTATGAAATTAATTTTTCATTGTAACTTTCTCACAGCTGCTGAATTAGGAATGTTATGATTCTAAGCAGGAATATAGCGTGAACTTATTTCTGTGTTGGAATTCAAAGGAGTTGTGAATCAGGGCGGTGGGTTGTTAGAGAACTGCTGAATATATTTGTATAGTCAGTTTCCATATATTTGGGGCTAGTCATGTGGGCATCTTTCAAAGCATGTCCGCCTCGCCGATTCTTGTAACAAATGCATCTCAGTATTACAGGAACCTCCCAAATGAAAACTCGTTAGCAGAGCTAGCGATTCGACACTTATTTCCAGCAAATAACTCTTAGACAAATTAATTAGCCTGGGGCCAGAAACTCAGAGCTTGAAATAAATGAGTTCAAGCTCAAAACTCTAATGAGGTTAAGAATTTTAATAAAATTAGAGGCCCCCATTGGTACTGTGCATCCATGACTGCTAATATGCAATGAGATATCTGATATATTATCACTAAGACATAAACAAGGTGGGGCTTTATATGGGAGGGGAATACTAGATTGTTAATACTAGATTAACAATGTTAATTAGCCCCAATAGCGTAAAATATCCATCATAGGTGCTAAGGATTCATCAATAGTCAGACAGGAAAAAATCCCTCATTTTGTGTAGTCTACTTTTTAGAGGAAGGTTATAAACAATATGCATAACTGTGAAAATTATATATCACCTTAGAATGAGACAGGAATATGGAAAAAATATAGAGTAGGCTAAGGAACATCGGGAAGAGAGCCTTGATGCCATCGGGGGTTATACACTGGGCTACTGAGCTCAAGGTTATCTGTTCAAAACCATCTGCCGGAGACGGCATGAGAGAAAGAGGAGGCATGTCATTCCCGTAAAGAGCAGTCTCAGAAACCCACGCAGCAGTTCTACCCTGTCCCAGAGGGTCCCTGTGAGTCAACAGTGACTAAAGGACAGTAAAACAGGGGCATCCAGAGTTATTCTAAAGGAGAATGTCAGAGTGGGCTTCTCTGAGGCTATGCCAACGAGTTCACATTTAAAGACACGGTGAACCGTGAAGCGAGCTAAGGGGAGAACGCTTCTGAGGAACAAGCCCAGGCAAAAACCCGGAGGTGGGGCCAGACCTGGCAGCTCTGAGGAGCGGGATGGAAATGGCTGCAGCAGATGAGACAAGTGAGAGAGACCGAAGGGAGGAGAAGTCAGATAGCTAACCAGGGAATAGTATGGGTAGCAGTCTTAAGATAGCAGCAGTAAACTACATTTCAACATTTTGCCACAGTATGTGTAAAAAGCCAATGTCGATGCTAGATAGCATTGATAGAATGCTGAGATAGCACTTTCTCACCAGATTAGTATATCTGCATGTGGGTGGACCTGCCTTGAGATGGATATGTGTTTTCTGATTGATGATCTTAGGCGACCCTTGTGAAAGGGTCATTTGACCCCCAACAGGGTTGAGAGCCACAGGCTGAGAACTGCTGCTGTAGGGCCTTGTAGAACACCCTACGGACCATAGCTTTAATTCAGAGAGAGCTGGGAACCTTGAGAGGATTTTAAGCAGAGAACATTAGCTTTAATTCTGAGAGAACTGGGGAATCATTAGAAGGTCTTAAGCAGACATAATCTGACTTTTGTTTCAACGAGATTACCTGGGTCGTTCTGTGGAAAAAGGCCTTCGGGGGCAAGGTGTAATCAGAAAAGGCTGTTTGGGACTCGGGCAGTTATCCCGGTGGGGCGAGAGAGTCGCTCTGGATGCCAGAAGAGGTGGTCAGACTCTGCATACATTTTACAGTTGTCATCACAGTAACACTTTACACTTATTTACACTTTAACAGAAAAATGAGTTCGATGGGGAAGACTAGTGGTCAAAAGGTTTTGGAGAGAAAATACAGGCGTTCCGTTTTGGAAATGTCTCCTAGTGATGATCTTAAAGAGGTCGTAGACTCCTGCCTTCTGGAGTTTGGAGGAGCGGCCTGGAATGGGAACGAAATTTGGGATTTGTCAGCCCATGGAGGCTATTTAAGAGTGATGAGATCACCAGGCAAGCAAATACAACTAGAGAAGGAAAGAGGACTGCGTTAGGGGCATTGTAAGATTCAAAGTTGGATATTTGCAGGAGAACCCACATGCTGGAAAGTGGCCCGAGAACTGAGAAGAAAACTAATAAAGAGCCAAGGTAAGCCAGTGTTTCCACGAGGAGGGGATCAATTCTAACAAATGCTGATTTAGTCAAGTAAAAGGAGTACGGGGGTTGGGGTGGAGGTGGGGGTGGGGAATCGTCAGCTGGAGGAGTTTCCAAAGGTGGGTCCTGTGGCCACACCAAACCCCCTGAGCCTACCAAAGCAAAACACCAAACTCACTGCCATTGATTCAGTGCTGACTTAGAGTTACCCTATAGGAAAAGGTAGAACCGCCTCTTTTTTTCTAGAGTGAAGCACCCGTTTCTCTTCTGTGGAATGACCAGTAGTTCCCGAACTGCTGGACTTAAGGATCGCAGCCTAACATATGAGCACTACGCCACTAGGGCCCCAAGCCTCCTTCAGTTCTCAAACCCAGAAGGTCAGTATGTTAGGCAAGGTTCTCTCGAGAAACAAAACCAGGACACATATGATTTCATATATATACAATGATATCGATATATACAATATAGTATATGTTTTACTATAATATGTATAAATATAACACACATATATTTGTACATCAAGAAGGAATATAGCAGCTAATTAGTCCACATAGCAATACAGAGGGTTCAGTTCAACTTAGTTCTGTGGAACAGTAAATATATTGAAAATCCTTCAACTCTCATGGGCTGTTAGATCCAAGGTCGAGGAAGCAAAAACCAAAGTCCTCCCTGGGGCCAGACAAGCAGGGTCTGCCCAGAAGCAACAAGCAACATGGCAGGTCGCCAACAGTGAGCAGCTCAGGAGCTTAGCAAAGCAGGCCGGATACGATATTGAACATAAAGAATGCATGGGAACCTGATCCACCAGCCTCAAGGTCAAGTGATGTATGCACCAGGAGTTTGGCAAAGCAGGTCTTGAAACTTTAGCAACATGATCCACAGGTTGGCCTGGCCCACAGGTAGTGTAGCTCACAGGCTGAGGGAGAGAACTAGCTAAAGCAGCAGCATGCGCGCTCCAGTGTGCTGATCACCAGAGAGCAAGAGCAGGGAGGGGCGGGCTTTACAGAGCCAGTTGTTTCTTTGCCCTCCAATCAAACTGTGACCTGAGTAATCCCACATGTTTCTATTGGCCTGGTTGCGACAATAAACCTAACTATCACAGTAAGACTGTGTCTTGACACTTCTGGCTGGCCCAGAGCCCTTAATATACTACCCAGTGGGGGCAGGAAAAGAAGGCATCTAATTTTAATCATATACAAAACTCAATCAAGAAAACGTTGAGAACAATTAATCCAAACTTAGGCTAACTTGGGAAAATTGATCCAAATTTCATGCTTGCTCCAAAGGATTTTTCCTGTAGTACGCTTTGAAAAAAAATTAAAGACTACATGCTTTTTTAAGGCAAGGTACAAATATTTTTATATTTTAAATAATTTGATTCTACACAAGTGGCACCTTTTCTTTCTCTTTCTTCACAATATTTTACAATTCTGAGCAACAATACAAAGGCTGAAAAAATTTATACTAAGGAACCAACACACCTTTATATTAAGGTGGCCAGACATGCCGCTTTTTAACAATTGAACAAGGTCCCGCGGCATTTTAAAATTAAAATAAATACATTACAATACTATTTTTGCGTTCTATGAAAATTTTTGTTGCTCCATACAGACCAAATTTTTAAGCAAGAACTCCCCCCACCCCACCCCCGTCGATGGTGTCCCACTTCAAATCTGGTCGCTTTAATTTATATGCTCCATTTATAGTCATTAATATGAATATCCCATTAATATGAAAACGCCTGTCTCTTCGGACGTGACTCCACACAAGGCCACGTTGGTTCGTGATGCTCACAGTAATGACGTCGGCAGTGTGTGCCTGGATTTCAGAATACAGCCGACTGTCCTCCCGCTCCGGCTCGCGGGAAGGAAGGCCCTGAGCGAGCCATCCTTTAAGGAGCGGGAGCGAGGCTCCGCTTGGCGAGGACTGCGGCTGCGCAGATGCCCGGAGGCCCGTGGGGACCTCGTGGCTAGAGCGGCCCCGTAGGCCTCTCTGCTCGCCAGCCCGCCGGGGCTACTCTGCTCCTGGAAGCTTCGAGAAGCGGGAGGTGTCGGCGCTGGCTTCTCGGGCTGGATCCTCATCAGGTGTGTTTTCACCTTTGGCGACGGCTTCGCCCTTCACGGCCTCCTGGTCACACCCGCCCTGTCCCCTCGGGGACTTTCGGAGACCTACGCGACGGCAGGCAGGACGGGGTGCGAGAGAGACGCTCGCGCCGGGGTGGGGGTGGGGGGGGAGGGGGAGGGGCAAGGAAGGCGGCTCCCCGGCTTTCAGTGTAGCCTTGGGGAGCCCCGTGGCACCGTCATTATTCGGTGTTCGAAGCCTTTTCTTCTCCCCCTTGGAGAGAGTCGGGGAGTGCCGGGCGGGGGGCCTGCGCCAGAGCCCGCGTGCCCACCTTCGCTGCGCCCCCAACCCGCCGGGGGAAGCCCCCCAGGCACGACCACGAAGCCCTTGGGGACGGGCTTGGGCACCAGCGCTCTCCTTCTCAGAGCTCCGGGCGGTGGCTTGGTGGCTGGGCGCACTGTGGGAGCTCCCCCAGACGGAGGAGGGGCGCGGCCCCAGCGCTGCTTTTTCAGAAGGTAAAAGCTTGGGGGTATCAACTAACCCCAGGCCGTTGGCCCCCTCGTCTCACAATCCTAAGAGGACCGAGTAGAACCGCCCCTCCGAGTTCCTCAGCCTCTGGCTTTCCAAGGGAGTAGACAGCCCCACCGCGAAGCGCCTGGTGGTTTCAAACTGCTGACCTCGCAGCTCAACTGTGGACACGATGGCATCTAGTGACTGTGTCGTGGTGCCTCCCGGGGTCGGCATCGACTTGTGCGATGGCACTGGGGTTTTTAGTTTAGTCTCACTTATCAGGGGACATCGCTTACTTAACTTTCGTTAAGCTTAACAAAAACAAAAACCTGTTGCATCTTTACGTTGTTTATAGCACTAAGATCGTGAAGATTTAAATGAAAAAAAAATAGAAAGCAAAAAGTGTTCAGCTATATTTGCATATGGAATTAGGTGGGAGTTTATCAGGCAACGATTAGCCATTTAAAATTAAATTTTAAAGTTACAGCCCTGGCCCCAGTCAGCAATCCACTTCCTCATTTAAAAACAAGTATTTTTTTTGAGGGTCTCCCAGGAGCTAAAGGTAGGCTATTAAGGAAAACAGGTGTCCCTGCTCTCATGGAGGTAGTTAACTTGACATTGATTCACTCATGCAACAAATGGGAAATTATAGAACAGCTGGTTTCAACCCAGCAGGAAGAGCTTTCTCATTATTAGAGTTGTTCAAAAGTAGAATAAACTGCCTTGAGAGAGAGTAACTCATCATCACTAAGTTCATTTGGATTAGCTGGTTTTTAAATTTTGCTTTGAACTGATTTTGTATTAAGTAACATGGAGACTATAAATTGGATAACATCAAGAGGCTTATGATAGTTGAGAGAAATAAATACACTTGTAAGTAATTATGTTGGGTAAAATACAGTAAATACGTTGTAAGCAGCATCTGAGGAAGAAATAATTTTACTGTGAGAGAATCAGGGATAACTTCTTGAAGGAGGCAAGATGCCTAATCAGCCTGGAATGAGAGGTGAGTTTCTTTCAATCGATTTTTTTTCTTTTAAGAACAGTTTTAGATTTACAGAAGTGACAACGTAGTAAAGGACATTTCCACATAGCTCTTGCCTGTTGTTCCCCCTGATTGACATCTGATGTTGCTGATTGCCTTCAAGTTGATTCCTGGAGACCCCATCCTTGTAGAGTGGAACTGCAGGGTTGTGGCACTCATGTGCTTATGTTAATTTTATGATTGAAATGTAGGGGTGGAGTCTAGCCTGTTAATCTGGAGATAGCCACTGAGTAGCCGATGAGACCCCTATGTGGGCATAGCTTTCTCCTGAGACTTCTGGGAAATCTCACAATACTTCCCTCGTGAAGATGAGAAGCTATCTCCCCCAGTTGTTGGGAGTTAGTTTCAGAGATGATTAACCACAGACAACACAGAATGGCAGCGTCTGGGAGGCTGGAGTAACCGGTGGAGACCACACGGCTCTGCCCTGATGGAGTCGGACCTCTGAGGCTGGGGCAGCCACATGGAGGCCTCTGCCAGCGATGAGTTGCTTCTGCCACCACGGGATGCTGTTGATGGACCCTGAGCCCTGGAAGCGAGGAGCCATGGGGAGACCCTGTCGGTGCCAGAACTCTGTGCCCACTGACCTGTGACTTCGTGAGTCTGAAGGAGACTTTATGTTCTGATTTCGGGCATATGGGTTAATATCAGACTTGAGACTTTGGGCTGGACTGAGCTGGGATGCTTTTTCAGTGTCCTGTTCCTCTTGAATATAAACCCATTCCTTATATTGATATACGTGTCCTTGAATTTGTTCCTCTAGTCTACCCGGACTAACACAAGGGTTTTTAAGGCTATGTCCTTTTGGAATATATCCCTTGTTTTTTAAGAACTAGTATTGAGGCATTATTATTAACTAAGGCCATCATTTAAGATTCCTAATGTTTTGTTTGTTCTCTAAGATTCCATCCAGGAGGCTGTGTTGTATTTAGTTGCAATGTTCCTCTCAGCCAGTGGTTCTCAACCTTCCTAGTGCTGTGACCCTTTAATACAGTTCCTCCTGTTGTGACACACCCCCCCACCACCATGAAGTTATTTTCGTTGTACTTCATAACTGTAAATTTTGTTACTGTGATGAATTAGGCCAGCCCTGTGAAAGGGCCGTTTGACCCCAAAGGGGTGGTGACCCACACACAGGTTCCATACTGCTGCTTTCGGCTCTCTGTGGCTATTGCAATGAATGATCAAACCCACAGAGCAGCGGAGAGTGCTGCGGGAAGGACAGCTGGTGTTAGAATCGCAAAGAGAGGAAAGAGGGTGGAGGCATGTCTGCTATGCACCTCTTAGGATTTGCTTTTGGACTGATGTTAAGTTTGATACATCTTCTATTTTGTGAAGTCAAAGGAGGTCACACACTGCCCACCCACCTCCCACCCCCGCCCCCAGGCTATTCACAGCTAACCTTTTAATCTGGGACTGCAAGCATTCTCAAAGGTCCCCTTTCAGCCAAATAATAGTTTAACCTATGAAGTGAGCAGTAACATCTATGTGGAATGTGTTCTTATAAACAATTAAAAAAAAGAGATCAAACTGTCAACACTTACCCAAAAGCAATGATGAGAAGGCAAGAAGGGTCAGGGAAGCGGAATGGATGCAAATGGAACAGGTGCAGTGAAAATAGTGAGAATGCTAAATCTGACACATGGCTGGGATTGTAACAATTCATTTATATGTAAATTGTTATTGGGAATTTAATTTGTATAAGCTTTAACCTAAAACAGTAATATAAAACCAACAAAAAGCACTACTTACTGACTTGCTTTCTTTTGTCTTCCACACCACAGGTACTTATTATCAAAATATCTTAACCTTGTGCTTTGAGGATCTAAAAAAAGAACATTCTTCTTACAAAAATCTTGGAGACTTGGGTTTAAATAACAGAAATCTTCTGTTTCACTGATTAAAAGATCTTACCACTGAAAGAAAATGTACAAAACAAAGTCCTGTAAGCAACACAGGTTATTTTAGTTTTATTTTTTCTTCTGAAAAATAATTGGACTGTGGTTACTTTGCCACTTTTTTTTAGTGCTCATTAAGGTGTTTCAAAGGATTTATTTTTGGTGTGTTAAAGGATTGGTTTAGCTTTCTTTGCTTCACGTCAGCTGTCTGGCATTAATTTCAGTTTCCATAGAAGCAAGCTGGAAGTGGAGAACACAGAGTATCAATAGATTTCAAACCACACAATAGGAAATACTTCAAGTATCTCATGTATTAAATGCCAGTTTACCTTACTGTGCCAGCTTGCATGTTGTTGGAAGATACACAATTGATAGTCAGGTAGCAGCAGAATCGCCATAGGGATCATCATAACTAAAGGGAAGTTATGATTCATTGGTGCTATACTGCACCCTGACTGGCTCATCACTTCCCCATGACCTTTCGGTAAGGGGATGTTCAGTTGTCTACAGATGGACTTTGGGTCTCCACTCTGTACTCCTCCCTCATTCACAATGATAGGATTTTTTGTTCTTTGATACCTGATACCTGATCCCATCAACAACTCATGATCACACAGGCAGGTGCACACTCTTTCCCTGTGGACTTTGTGGCTTCTCAGCTAGGTGGCCTCTTGTTTATCTTCAGGCCTTTAATACCCAAGACACTTATCTTTTGCTAGCCGGGCACCATCAGCTTTCTTCACATTTGCTTATGTACCCGCTTTGTCTTCAGCGATTGTGTTGGGAAGGTGAGCATCATGGAATGCAGTTTAATAGAACAAAGTGTTCTTGCATTGAAGGAGTACTTGAGTGGAGGCCCAATATCCATCTGCTATGCTAGTACTAATCCTATAACTATATGCACATAAATCTATTTCCACATCATATATATTTCCATATGTACATGCCAGTATTTAGACCTCTATAAGTGCCCTTTGCCTCCTAGTTCTTTATTCCTTTTACTTTCCTCTTGTCCCACTATCATGTTCAGTCTTTATTTGGGTTTCAGTAATTCCTCTTGGTTACATTGCCCTTGAACAAGTCCTACCACGCCGCCTACACCCTTCTTGCCATCAATTTTGAATCACTTGTTGTTCCCTTATCCCTGGGATTGTTATCACACACTTCCTTTCCCCCACCTTCACCTTTTCCATGTCCTGCAGGAACCATCAGTCCATTGTTTTTTCTCCTCCACATTGTTTATCCTGCCTATCTTATCTAGATAGACCTGCAGAGACAATACTATGCACAAAAAAACAAGACAGAACAAAACAAAGCTACAAAAGAGCAAAACTAATAACAAAAAAAGTGAAAAGCTTGTAAATAGTTCAAGGTCTGTTGGTTGACTTATTAAGAGTATTTTCCAATAGAGTCTAATGGGGTCCTACACCCTGACCCCAAAGTCTATTTTTGGTACTCTCTGGGGACTTTGTTGCTCTATTCTCCTTGCTGTTCTGTTGCACGCCCTTAGTGTTTTGCCACAGTTTGGTGGGGTCAGATTGGGCACAATTCCTGCATTGTGTCTCCAGTGTTATCCACTGTAGTGCTATGGGTCAGTAAGGGACATCGTGTCTCATAGTGGGGCCAGCCCTTTGGTCCCCTTTGTGCATTGGCTGCTCTGAGTGGGAATTTTGTCCGCAGAGCTTAGTGGATGAGCATGTGCTCCACTTTCTCTTCCACTCCATTTGGTCCTCTGTGCTCTACTCAGACACGTTCCTCTCCCAGAGCTTAGCTTCAGTGTTGTCCTCTGAAGTGTATTATTCGCGGGGAGGGAGCGCTATCTATGTAGTAGCAGCTGGGATTGGGGCTGGTCCCTCAGACCTCTCTATTGGTTCCCTGCTTCATGCCAGTGTGTTGCATTCATGTGTTGGATCAGCACATTTTTAATGTAGTTTTTGTGGTAAGATTAGATGCCTCGGCGGATATTCAGGTTGGCTTATGTGGCAGTCATGTGTTTACGTTAATTTCATGAGTGAAATGTAGGGGTGGAGTCTAGCTTGTTAATCTGGAGATCGCCGTTGAGTAGCCAGTGAGGCCTCTGTGTGGGCATGACTTTCTCCTGAGACTTCTGGGAAATCCCACAATATTTCCCTCGTGGAGATGAGAAGTTATTTCCCCAGTTGTTGGGAGTTAGTCTCAGAGACGATGAGTCACGGAGAAGACAAGATGGCAGCATCCGAAGAGCAGGAGGAGCCAGAGGAGAAGCCACAAGGCCTTACCCTGATGCAACCAGACCTCTGAAGCTGGGAAAGCCACGTGGAGACCCCTGCCAGCGCTGAGTTGCTTCTGCCACCACTGGATGCTATTGATGGACCCTGAGTCCTGGAAGCGAGGAGCCATGGGGAGACCCCCTCCAGTGCTGGGACTCTGTACCCACTGACCTGTTTGTGAATCAGAAGGAGACATTAAAAACTGGTATCGGGTATATAGGCTAAGCGGGACTTATGACTTTGAACTGGACTGGGTTGGGATGCTTTTTTAATGTCCTATTCCTCCTGTATGTAAACCATACCCTTATATCCATATGCGTGTCTATGAAATTTGTTTCTCTAGTCTACCCAGACTAACACAACTTATACTTGAGGATCTATTGGATCCACAATCAATGCCAATGGAAGCATCACTCATGAAATCAGATGATGTATTGCTTTGAACAAATCTGATGCAAAAGATGTCTTCAAGTGTTAACAACCAAAAATGCCACGTTGTGGACTAAGGTGTGCCTGACTCAAGCCATGGTAGTTTCAGTTAACTCAAAAGGATATAAAAGTTGGACAATGACTATGGAAGACTGAAGAATTTATGCCTTCAAATTATGTTCATTTTGAAGAACACTGAATACCATGGACTGCCAAAGAATGTACAACTCTAGCTTGGAAGAAGAGCCGCTAAAATGCTTCCTAGAAATGAGGATGGTGGGATTTCATCTCATTTTGGACATAATATCAAAGGACTTATCCATGATTCATGCTTGGTAGAGCATCATAGAACAAGAGGAAAATTTCCACATGGCTGCAAAATTAGATTTAAACATAGGAATGTTGTTTGAATGATTGTAAGATTGGTGGTGCAAGATTGAGCAGTGTTTTGCTCTGTTGTGGGCAGGGTGTCTTAAGATTTGGAACTGACTTAATGACATGTAATAACAATCTAGCAACAACAGATGTTACTTTTCTGATACAACAGAGTTTGGTAATTTAAAAATAGCAAGTCATTGGTTTAGCTAGTAAAGGTGTAACAGAAATAACAAATTGGTTGCTTTTAAGAACAATGCATTTTCTCACAGTTCTGGAAGCTACACATCTAAATCAGAATTTTGGCTGGGTCAATTCCTTCTTTGTTGGTAGCCCTGAGCTCTTGGTTTTTATGGCTACTAGAAACCACTGTCCTGTGTCTTGTAGACCTTTTCATATGGAGTCTATTATCTCTAGTATGTGTTTGCTTGCTTTGTGTCTGTGCTACTCTTTACATAACTCAGAAATAATTAGGTTTAGAATCCACCATCCTTTAATGTGGCTTAGTCAATAGATTATATTACATTAGATTGCATTAATGAAAGTGCTTATATTAAATCACAGGTACAGGTAAAGGGAGTAGGGTCCCAACACATATTTTTGAAGAATTAAATCCATAACGCATTAATTATTAAAAATTACTCTTACAGAGCTATTTAAAGCATTTCCAAGGTTCAGGTTAACATATAAAAGGCTAAGCCGGCTTGGCGGTTCAAATCCAGCAGCAGCTCTCTAGGAGCAAGGCTGGGTAGCTCCCACGACCATGAGAGGGCCGTGAAGCCACCCCCCCCCCCAAAAGCTAAGCCCAAGAATAAGAAGATTGCTACAAATCATAGAAACCTTTATTAAACAAATATATCAAAATGAGAAGCTATTGTTCCTGTCTCTCTCACCCTAAAGAGCTCTGCATTATTTGATTTCTACCCCATCAAAATGGCAATTTGGGCATCCACGAGGGACTCCCGTCTTGTTCCTTTTCATGATTTTTAGATTTGGGGAACAGAATGCCTGAAAAGTTGAGATCAGGAATGGAGGGTAGATGGGTTAAGGTTTAATAATTCTTGGACAGCATTGCTACCTTCAGAGTAGGAAAAGAATTCCTTGTGCAAATATCCAGGTCATTTTCCTCATCAAGGTAATTTTCTATTTTCTTGGAACTTCCTAATAAGCTCCCATGAATATCCTTTGCCCCTCAGAAAATCTATTAAGAAATTAAATTTTTGGACTCTGAAAAAAACAGCCATTTGAGCTGACTTTTCCACCTGAAATTTCACTGGGCCTACATACCTCTTTGGAATCTACTGTTTTGATTGGACTTTTTTTTTCAAGCATATTAATGAGAATGAGATAAGTTTACTACTGAGGAAATTTGTCTGCAGCTATCTATTGATCACAGAGACATATTTAAACATGTTTTGTATAAAACAAGCTTATGTATGAACTGAAACCACCAGAAGGAATATTCTTGAACTTAACCTTTTTTTTTTTGGGGGGGGGGGTGGCAATCACTGCCCTCTGGTGGGCGTGGGAGCTACCCAGCCTTGCTCCTGGAGAGCTGCTGCTGGATTTGAACCGCCAAGCCAGTGGGCTGCAGTCCCGCACTCAAATTTTAGAAATTTGCCCTTAGTTTGGTTTCAATCCTTGTGACAGCTGCTCTACTTCTATCAAAAGCTCTGTTCAACCTCTCACCTACCTTTCTCAACCACTATACCACCAGGGCTCAGCCCGAATTTAAACAACTAAAAAAAAAAAAAACCTGAAAAAAGAACTAGAGGAAAAAGGGAAAGAGGAGCTTATGCTGAGGGCTCAAGTAGAAAATGTTTGGAAATGAATGTGGCAACATGTGTACAAGTGTGCTTAATACAAATGATGTGTTGAATGCTATAAGAGCTGTAAGAGCCCCCAATAAAATTATTGGAAAAAAAAACCTTAAAAGGGGCTGAGCCCCAGTGGCGTAGTGGTTGAGTGTGGGACTGTGGCCCACTGGCTTGGCGGTTCAAATCCAGCAGCAGCTCTCTAGGACCAAGGCTGGGCCTCCTACTCCCACCAGAGGGCAATGATGCCCCCCACCAAAAAACCCCCTTAAAATAGATATTTTAAATGTCTTTATTAATTTATTCATCAAATGCCTATTTCTGTGCTTTTAGCTTTAAATTTCTCAGATTGGCATCAGAAGCTCGTTTGTTCCAAAGAAAGATGGCTGAAAGTGGTCGAAAAGAAGTAGTAAAATGGACAACCATCATTATCATGAGCACCTCTCTTAAGGTAAAGGGGCATTTTGTTCATCGTCCAACATCTACATATATGTGAGGCAATTGAAAGTAGTATGGCTTAGGGTCAGGTACACTTTAGTCCTCAAAGAGACATTCTTCTCTGCTACCTCTTCTGCACGGTTCTCCAATGCACTTCATTCCTGGCTTTTCTTCCTGCTGATTCTGAGACTATGCCTCTGCCTTTGCGGTGGCTCGGTGCATACCCAGGGGAAGGGCAAACTGACTCATTCCCTTCATTAGAATTTCACAGATCCTCTTTACATGGTCCCATCGAATCATCTTGTGGGAGTCACAAGGATTGTGGATAGAAGAGCTATACCAAGTACTTTCATTTCACTACACATCTAGAACGGTGCTGGTTACGGAAATGAGACAGTAGCCACCAATAAATTTCCTTGTTTGAAGGTTCAAATGTGGAGCCTGGCTGAGAAAGGTGGCTTTTGGACGTACAGAGTCTCAGCATCCCTAGTATCATCCTAACACAGTTCAGGAATTTGCCCTGAGTTTGGTTTCACCCCTTGGGACAGCTGCTCTACTTCTGTCAAAAGCGCTGCTCAACCTCTCACCTACCTTTCTGAACTGGCAATGCCCTCAGGATAAAAATAGTCTAAATGTTGGAACTTCTATATAGATATTGGTCTTAGAATTTTTCACTATTTTACTATTTCTTCAGTCAAACAGATTTAAAAAAAAAAGAAAAAAGCCAGCATTTGCAGTTGTCTTCAGCAGGAGGGTTGGTCGAAATCATTTTCTTAACCATTGCTAGCAGAAATGTAGAATTTTAAATTTGTAGAAGAAAACTAATGGAAAAACCATAGATGAACAAACATAATCTAGGAAGGAAGCATGTATTTTGTATACAATTCAGAGTAAGTGCTTAAAATATTAATGTTCTAAGGCAAAACTTTTAAACTAACCTACAAACGGGCCCAGCATGAGGATTAGGAGTATGACGTGGGTCCAGCTAATGCTTTCCTCGGTTGTGCATAGGTCTGTGATAAATTAGCAGACTTGATCGACCTAACAACAACAAGGGATTTCTATCTACCTTGGAGACTAGAAGCAAATTTACATTTTTACAAGATTAGGGAATAATGTTAATCATTTAGTTTGTAGTGCCTTGGACCAGATACTCTTGTTAGATGAAATACAAAATGATGTGATTTTTTAAGTGGTATTTAGAACAAAAGCCCTATTGTCTTCAAACATGTTTTGCATATGCAGTAAGATTTGCAATATATTAAAGGTATACTAACAAAACTGTAGTATAAACAGATTAATTGGAGCACTAGTTGTCTCCTGTGTGGTATTCTTTCTTGACATTCAATATTCTTTGTATCATATAAGGAACACACTACCACTCACTTTCCAGTCATACATTTATGAATTTCAGACTCCAGCTCCAAGTTTTTGGTGGTTTGTTTTTTTAATGCATTTTTCTTATTGTAGTAAAATACATGAAACAAAAATGTTGTCATTTTAATCACTTTAATTGTACACTTCAGTGGCATTAATCACATTTACAACTATGTATGTAAACACCAAATTATTTCCAAATTCAAGTTACTCTTTAGAAAGAGGTGTGCCTTTGCACTGGTACTGATAGTTTAGATCTTTTTTTTTGTCCCAAAATAACAAATAACTGTAGTTCATAACTTATTTCTAAGTGTATAATGTTTCAGTAAGACAGCTATTTTTTTCTCTTCTATTTAAAAAAGAAACATGTTAAATCGTTTCTTCTTAAGGATTAGGTTTTAGGGTTTTTTTTTGTTTTTTTTTTGGCATCACTGCCCTCAGGTGATGGGAGTAGGAGGCCCAGCCTTTGCTCCGTGGAACTGGATTCGAACCTCTGTCCCAGTGGGCCGCAGTCCTGCGCACAACCACTACGCCACCGGGGCTCAGCCCGGTTTTAGGTTTTTTGTAATGATGGTATATACCACAAATCAATAGTGGTATAGTTACAAGAAATGAGTAATATAATTTTTTTAAGTTAGCATGTTCTTATCGAGTTAAAAGTTTATAATTCTGAAAATATTTTTAAAGAACTGTGAAGTTGCAACTATCCTAGAAAATCAAAGCCACAAGATCCGGTATTCTGAGACAGTGGAAATTGGAGCTATTGTATTTCCTCGATCTGGTATAGTATATTTGTTATTTTTATTTCATTTTCCTATAAAATATGTGGGTATACATTCTAATGATTTTGTAGTAAAGTAACCAGGAAAAGGCTTAAGATCTTTTGCTGCTTTATATATGTTGTACTACTTAATCTGTATAACAAACCTAACAAATAATCACTATCTCCATATTACAGATAAGGAAATTCTGGTTCAGAGTAGTTATATGAACTGTGCAAGTTCACTTAGTATGTAGTTACATAATTGTTTTCTTCAGTTTATCTCTCTCCTACATCTTTAAAAGAGCTTTAAGATCAATCAGATGTCCTTTCTGAGCCATCTTTATAGGCCTTACAGTGTTTGAAATCCCAGAATATGTACAGTATATTAACATATAGTAGTTGGTTTTAGTAGAAAGGTTTCGCAGGAAGGAATAACTTAAGAATTGCTTAAGATTTAATTTCTTAGTAAAAGGAAACAGAGGAAAGAACTAGGAGGCAAAGGGCACTTAGGAGTTCTACATACAGGCCCAATGTCCATCTGCGTTAACAGATTTACATGCATATAGCGATAGGTCTAGTACTAATATAGCAGATGGACATTGAGCCTCCACTCAAGTACTCCCTCAATGCAAGAACACTTTGTTCTATTAAACTGCATTCCATGATGCTCACTTTCCCAACATAATCGCTGAAGACAAAGCGGGTGCATAAATAAATGTGAAGAAAGTTGATGGTGCCCAGCTAGCAAAAGGTAAGAGTGTCTTGGGTCTTAAAGGCCTGAAGATAAACAAGAAGCCACCTAGCTGAGAGGCAACAAAGCCCACATGGACGGAGTGTGCACCTGCCTGTGTGATCACTAGTTGTTGATGGGATCAGGTATCAGGCATCAAAGAACAAAAAATTCGATCATTGTGAATGAGAGGGTAGTGCAGAGTGGAGACCCAAAGCCCATCTGTAGACAACTGAACATCCCCTTACAGAAAGGTCATGGGGAGGTGATGAGCCAGTCAGGGTGCGGTATAGCACTGATGAAACATACACCTCTCCTGTAGTTTTTCAGTGCTTCCTTCCTTCCAGTATCATGATCCCAATTCTACCTTACAAATATGGCTAGACCAGAGGATGTATACTAGTCCAGATCAGAGCTGGAAACACAGGGAATCCAGGACAAATCTCTCAGGATCAATAGAGTAGAAATCCCAGGTAAGGGGAAAGTGAGGGAGAAAGGGGGAACCAATCACAATGATCTACATATAACCCGCACCCTGGGGGATAGACAACAGGATATTGTGTGTAGGAAGACATTGGACAATGTAGACATGAAAAAATAATTTATAAATTATCAAGGGTTCGGGAGTGTGGGAGAGGAAGGAGTAAAAAAACGAGGAGCTGATACCAAGGGCTCAAGCAGAGAAAGAAAATGCTTTGAGAACAATGATGGCAACAAACGTATAAATGTACTTATCACAATCCATACATCTGTACATTGTGTCAAGAGTTGTATGAGCCCCCAATAAGATACTTTAAAAAAAGATGGTCTTTCCTGATTTCTTTTTAAAATAATATGATGGAAATTATAATCAATATTTTAACTACAATTAATCTTTTGACTAGTACCTAAGTATGAAAAAATAGCTACCAACCAAAAGAGATGATTTATTTTAGTAATTCTGATATTTAGAATTCATTTATTTTAGGGACAACGGAGTACTTCAAAGGATACTTTATTCTGTTGTCTAGGAATTTTGATAGGGAATTTACTATTTACTTCCTATGAGTAGTAGTTTCTACCTGTCAATTATAGTGTGGTGGCTTTCATGTTGCTGTGATAGTGGAAACTATGCCACTGGTATTTCGTAAAAGAGTAGGGTCACCAAAGGTGAACAGATTAAGTGGAGCTTCCAGACTAAGAAGAAACTAGGAAGAAAGAATTAAGTTGTCCACTCTCAGAAATTAACCACTGAAAATGTTAATAACATGGCAACATTGTTGGATATGGTGTCAGAAGATGAAATTGGAGTTTGTGTTTTGAGGGATTATCGACAAAAACTATGAACAACAGCAGAACACTGTCAACCCTAGTGCCAAAAGATGAGCCCTTCAGGTTGGAAGGTACTCAGAATACAACTGAGCAAGAGCTCTGTCTTACAAAGTTAGCCAAATTACATGAATGTAATAAAGCTTTGGGACTTTCATTTGCTAATGGGGTAAGAAACAAAATGAGAAAAGAGTCAACAACATCCATTAACCATTGGAAAATGAAATGTACAAAATTACAAAATATGATTCTTGGACCACTGGAGCCCATCAAAAATGGAACACATAATGAGTGATATCCTAGACATTAGGGAGTAGACATAGATTGTAAACATGGACTGGTATTGGCCATTTGGAATAAGACAATTATCTGGTTTACTGGGTTGGGAATGACAAATTCAAGAGTCATGGCATCACATTCACCATCAAAAAGAACATTTCAAGATCTGTAATTAAGTAACACGCAGTATGCGAAAGGACCCTATCTAGACACCTATAAAAGTCTAATTTATATGACCCTTATCTATATACCAATCACTAAAGCTAGTAATGAAATAAAGGGTTATACCAACTTCTTAGATCTGATATCAGATATGCAATCGAGATGCATTGGCAATTCTCGATTAGAATGAGAAGGTTGGAAACAGCGGAAAGAAGTTGGAAATGTCTTTGTGGAAGAAACCAGCCCCTTACACGGGTCTGGTAAGTGCAATTGTATGGTTATGATATATAAAGAGGATAGTAAAGTCATAAAGAGTAAGAAAGAAAAAGTAAAGGAGTCAGACACATTTCATGGTAGCATGCTCACCTCAGCCCTTCTTGGTGGTCCATGTGGAAACAAAAGGGGGCACGAGAGATTTATTTTTAACCAAGGCTTATATATCTTTCAAGTCCCTAATTACAGGTAAAGACATACATATATATAGGAAGGGTTGTACTATAGGCAATACAGGATGGGATGGGAACCATCTAGGGTGTGTATGCTATAAGAAGAGAAGGGTTTGAAGGTACGCATGTGACAAGATGGGTGGATCCTAGATTCATGGTGTTGGCCTAACCTTGTCTTTGAACTGGAGACTCGGTTTACTCTAAGCTTTTGGCAGTAGCTGTGCACGGTCCCTAACAGCAGGGAGTGAGTCCCACCTATGATAATAGGGTCTGTTTGCTCTGGATGGCCAAGGCCGTCAGGTAGATAACTTTAACAATCATTTACCATAAATTGCAAGCAGTGCCCTAGGTCTGACATATTTGGGGGAAAGAGTCTTTTGTATCCCACAGCCCTTGAGAAACACAGGATAGAAACACAGAGATCACATGATAAAATTTTGCAAGACTAATAACTTCATTGAAGATATCTTTTTGCAACAACATTAATGGCAACTGCCTATATGGACTTGCTAGATAGAATACCCAGGAATCAAACTGACTACATTTGTAAGAAGAGATGATGGAGAAGCCCAGTATTAACAGTCAAGGGCCTACTGTGGAACAGACCATCAATTGTTCAGATGTAAACTCAAGTTGAAGAAAATCAAAAGCCCATGGAAGTCGACAGCCTTGAATATATCCCACCTGAATTTTGAGAACATTTCAAGAACCAAATTGACATACTCAACATATTAATGACAGAAAATATGATGAGGGCTGAGCCCTGGTGGTGTAGTGGTTGTGCAAGGGACTGCGGCCCACTGAGATGGAGGTTCAATTCCAGCAGTGGGCCTGGGCCTCCCACTCCCACCACCGGAGAGCAGTGATGCGCCCCCCCCCCCCAAAACAAAACAAAACAAAACAAAATATGATGAGCTGAGATGGCATCAAGAACATCACATGAAGAAAGTGAAGGGCATTAAAAGAACAAGAAAAGATTGCCGTGGATGTCAGGAGACTGAAAGAGCCTCTGAACATAGATTAGCTAAATAGAAGAAATGAAGCAAAAGCGCTGAAGAGACAATTTCAAAGGGCAGCTCTAGAAGACAGTCTTATAATGTAGAGAGACCTAGAACAAGAAAACCAAAATGAAAGGATATGCTGTTTCTATCCAGTTGAAACAACTAAAAAAATTTTGCCCCTTTGAGTTGTAATGCATCAAAAGAGGATGGAAGGAGGGATACACAGTCACTATAACAAAACACAGCTTCAACTACTTAAAGACGTAGCAAATAATCTGGAAGCAATGGTACAGAAGGATGAAGTCAACTGCACTGAAGGCATCTGCAAAAATGAAGGCCCAGGAAATGCTGGAATACCAATGGAGAAATTTCAAACCGATGAAAGACTGGAAGCACTCACTCCAAATTTCCAAGAAATTTGCAAAACAATTAACTGGCAAAACAATTAACAATTAATGGAAAGATGCATATTTATGTACATTCCAAAGATAGGTGACCCAACAACAGATGTGGAAATTACAGAACATTATCATTAATGACCACAAGGCCAGTAGTTCAAAATCCCCAGCTGCGCCAAAAGGAAAGATGAGGCTTTAGGTTCCCATGGTTTACAGTCTTGGGAACCCAGAGGGGCAGTTCCATCATGACCTACAGGGTTCCTATGAGTAGCCATCAACTCTGGCAGAGTTTGGTTTTGAGATCCGTAATATGACATTGAAGTAAAATTTCACTGAGGCTCATACAACAATGGTTTGCAGTAGTACATAAATAGTTGCCAGAAACACAGCAGATTCAGAAGAGGACATGACACACTGCTGACAGATCTTGGGTGAAAGCACAGAATCCTAGAAAAATCTTTACTTGTGTTTTATTGACTATGCACTGGTATTACACTGGGCCATAAGAAACTACAGACATTGAGAAGAATGGGAATTCTGGATCACTTCATTGTAGGCCAAGAGACCGCTGTATGAACAAAAACAAGGAATGCTGTGTGTAAAATCAGGAAAGGCGTGTCAGGGTTGTACCCTTTTACTAGCTCTTAGTAAAAGGCTGAGAAGTGATAGGCTGAGATAGCGATATTCCTTTACCACACCTGGTTGGGTATAAACTACTGTATGGAAAGAAAGGGTATTGGGATTGGAGGAAGGCTTGTTAACCTGCCAGATGCAAGTGACGCAACCTTGCTCTCCAATTCTGTTGTGCACAGGGCTGCTAGGAAACCGACTCAATAGTACAGAACCACCTAAGAAGTTGTTTAAGAGACCCCCAGGGACACTGTAGTTTGGCATTTACTGGGATGCTGCCTTTTGAACGCTCTGGAGAAAGAGGTGATGGTCTATTTCACAAAGATGACAGCCTTGGAAACCTACAGGGCTCTGTCCTAAAGGGTTGTTGTTAGAGTCCTCTCAAGAGCAATGGGCTTGGGGTTAATCTGTAGGAAAGTATTATTTTGTTGTTTATCACAAATAATATATTCAACCTTTCTAGGAGTTGCGTTTTTACTGATGGATGCTAAAGAATGTCTTATGTCAGCTGAAGAAATATTTATAGCCAAGATTGAGAAATTCATAAACATTCACCAAAATAGTTTTTTGGTTCTATCTGCTGCCTTCCATGGGCTGGAGGAATGGAATCTGATGTTCAAGATTCAGCAGAGGTATGGAAGAATGTCACCACAGATAGATTTTTCTGCAACTATATTATGTTTGCTTTAGTTCTTAATATTTTGGACAAATGAGCTTTGTTTTGTTAGAAGATAAATTTAACCTATCATATTTAAGGAAGAATGGACCAAATAGCTATTTTTATGAATCCATATGGCAACTTTTAGAGTTCATTCTGATTTACGGGATTCTCCTGAAGGACCTAAGCAAAAGGAACATGTACTAGTTAAGTATCGGCTACAGTGCCACCTCAGATCTTCTGTGCTATAAGGCAGGGCATGAAGGAATACAAAAGTAATGAATAATCGAGGTTTCTGTCATTTTATCATCTGCTTAAGATAGCATGTTAAGTTGTATGCTCTATATTAACTTATAAATTGTTTTTCAGATTCCTGGGTAAGAACTTCCGGGTACTTCCAGTACACAACGCAATGAATGCTATTAATCTTATGTGTACTATAGCTAAGGTGAGTGACCTGAAGAACATGGCACGTACACTTAACAGATTTTTAAAATTTTGATTTCATCTTGAGCAGAGTTGGCAGATAGATAGTCTTGATTCTCTTCTCTTGGAGAAGTACTGTTTGAGCATGCGACTCTGTCAAGTCCGCACTTAGTGACTCAAGTCTTCTTAACGTACGCCCAGTATATTTACTCAAAAGACTTGGGCTTTCACTGTATGTGGTGTACTGACGAGTGCACTCGTGAGCTCCGAGACAGGGCTAATACACGACCTTATGGAATGCTCGTCACCAGAGTGCTACTTTGTTTTCATGCTTCCCTCCTCCATGGAACGTGCCCAGAGCCACCAGCCATTCTTATTCTTACACTGAGTGCATGTCCATCAAAGCACTTCTAAGAATATTCTAGATTTTAGTTTGCATGTTTGAAATTCCTTGAGGATAGGAAGGCAGGTATTTTTCTCTTTTTAACTAATACATTGTATTAGTGTTCGACACATAAACCGATACAGAGGTATTTGCTAAATAAAAGATATTTTGATGTGATTCAAAAATACCTGTGTACTTATATTAATAATGTTGAATATCTGTACTTTCTTCCAGAGCACCTCCAAACCATATATAGATAGCATCTGCTACAGGATGATAGCAACTAAAGCTTACATCACTGAGCAAAGCCCTGTTTGGAAGACACTGCAAAGAATAACCCTGAATAATGATTAATCCACATTAGAGTTATCAGTTATAAGTAAATGTTCTTTAAGGATATTAACATATATCAAGGAGTTGAGTTAAAAATGTTTCAAAATCTAAAAATTTTTATATTCATTTAACAATGTATACAATTGGGCTGAGCCCCGGTGGTGTAAGTGGTTGAGTGCGGGACTTCGGCCTGCGGGCTTGGCGGTTCAAATCCAGCAGCGGCTCTCAGGAGCGGCATTCAGTAGCGCCCACGACCACCAGAGGCAGTGATGCGCCCCCCCTCCCCCTCCCAAAAAAAGTATACAATTAAAAATATTTTAACTTTAAGCTTTGTTGCATAATTCCTTTACTATATATATATTTTTAGAATCACACTTGTTAAGTCTGTATTCATTAATCACTTGTATTCACTCTTAAAAACAAAATCTAATAAAAGAAGAGGGTTGGAAAAAAACTATTCAGTACCGGAGAGTAAAGAACCATGTGTAGTCTCTTGAAATAATTTTTGATTCCTTAAGAAGTCTAATTACTTTCAGTTGCCTTAAAATATATATATATATTTATATGTGTATTTGTATATATTATCCTGTGATTCTACTTATGGTTCCTCTGCTGCATTGAAGATATAGAAGCCTTGCGTGCCCATGGACGGTGGCTCCAATGCTGCAGAAAGGTTACAAATTGGCAGTCTGGTCTGGCTACCTTCAATGATCTGGGCTCTCTGTGGCTTCAATGTAAGTGATTATTCTTTTGCAGATCTTACTTCTGCAAATTCCATATAGATTCCATTTCTTTAGTGTGATATATAGTAGCAGCCCTAGGTCAAAAGAACCCCAGCTATCATTCCTTTCTAGGCCTCTGGTATTTCTATTCTTTAGCAGAGCCTAACAAGGTATTCATGGGAGAGACCAAAGGATTTTGATTTTCAATCTCATAGTCTTCTGAGAGAAACACTAAAGCACCTTGACTACTGGCATCTGCTTTTTGCAGGTCACCTATATGACGGGGTTCCAAATATAAGTCCCAGATTTTAGACTGTTTCCCAGAACTTGAGGACTAGTCCATAAAAGTCATAAGCCCTGGGAAACACCGGATGCTCAGTTCCTGAGGGGACCTTTAATAATTTTAAGGAAAATATTGGAACATATGTATTATAAACTCAGATAAATTCTTGATGAGTAAATTTGGTGGACACTATTAACTAGAAATAAAAATAAGAGAACCTTCTAAACCCCTTAGACTAACGGAAAAGTCTGAAAAGAAGAAAAAAAAAGTTTACCATAAGGGTAGCATTTATTTTTAAAGCTAATCTTTATACATGCTTCTACATTGTAACTTCTGTAGGAGAAGCTACCTTCTTCCTGAACTCAAAATGTTCTTTCACTTGTATAGTGATATGTCCAATTGGACACTGGGAGTTTTACAAGGTAACATGACATATGTCTGGAGTAGAAATGGTAGCAATACATTTATAATCTCACCACCTCTGTGTGAATACTACATTTTATGAAATTTTAAAAGTTACAATATATTGGATTTTAATAATACTTAGAAGGAATTTTTTACCATGTAGACAGTCTTCTTAAAACCACATTACTGATCCATGTGCTTTTAAACAAATTGATGAAAAAGGCTACATTTGTTTTTCTAGCAATAACGTTTACAAAATTTTAAAAAAGTTTAAAATAAGTCATCATTGAAAATATTTTACTAATTTTTATTTGGGAGGTGTAACCTTTACTTTATCGCAGTGTTTTCTTCAGAGGTAGACTTTGTTTTGATTTCGATGAGTTCTTCTACTCTAGCTAGAACACTTTCAATCAAGTCAAATGTGAAGAGAGCTGAATGTAGGACCTGCAATGTCAAGAAATATCCATTTTAATTAATGCTGCTTTTGAAACCATACAATGCAAAACAGAAAAGACTTCATCTAGATGTGTACTTTAGAAGATGTCGGTTCACCTTGAGCTGCATTTCAGGAGGCATATTGGGGATCTCCTCTCCACATACCGTTACAGAACAAATATCTTTAGACTTCTGGACTTCTGTAAGAGAAGGAAAACAATGTGTCACATTGATTTAAATCACCTTAATTTCAATAGTAAATTTGTAAGTGGTTTTTCATTCATCAAGTAAGTTCTTAAGTTTTATTACTTGAAGGATCAGTTTATACTTAAACCATAAGCAAATTATCAAAATCAGATTCTGTAACATGTAAATTAATGCAACCTTAAGTGAGTAGCACTATATTGGCACGTGTAAGAAAATGAACGTTTTAAAAAAAAAAAGAAAATGAAGGTTTATAACTTGTTTTATCAGTGTTTAATCATACACCATACATTAAAGACAAAATTCCTAAAAATAACTAGAAATACCATCATATTTATATGAAAGTGATCACAAGAAAACAGAATTGTTGACTTAAAAGTAATTCCGGACCTAAATTTATTTTTCATAATTTGTACATATTTATTCTGGAATAGGATAGGGGATGGATCCAGCAAAACCAAAGTAAAGTACAATGGTATCCAAATAAAAACACAAAATGCAATCTCACCATTAATCAGACTTGAGATTTTAAGCTAGAATATACTTTGATTCATGTCTTTGCTAACTCGGGTTCATGTTTAATTGGCTTATGAAGCTGCTAAGAATAATTTTCATGATAAAAAGTGATTTGGTTAGCATTTTCCCTTATTTGGTATAAATTAAAGAGCTTCTAAAAGTTCTTTATCTTGAATATATATGTGACCATTCCAAAATCTAACTTTTAGACTAAACTGGAAATTGCACATTACCAACCGTTGCTATTTTCTTGGCTATTTTTAATTTCTGCTTCATAGTGTGCTTTTGACATATTAAGTCCTGTATGGAGTGGCTTTAAGAAATTATTTTCAATCTTTCCGAGTTCTGTCCATAATCCAGTCTGTTGAGAAGAATGAATGAAATAATCAGTTATTTGGTTCAGCAAATCTGTATTACCAAACAATTATTTAGCACTGAAGAAACATAAGACATGGTCCTTGCTTTTCAAAGACATGTCTACTAGATATTACTTGCTGCTTCACAATACATTTATCACAACTATTTTATTCAAGTACTAATCAGAACAAGTGTTTATGGTAGTTTACTTACTACTATACCACTTGAGTAGCCCTTTTGTGATCCTAAATTTAAAATTTTAGAAAATCATTTGAGGATTTTTTTCCCCAATCATTTTATTGTTGGCTAATATAACTCATCACAGTCCATACAGCCATTGTATCAAGCACATTTGTACATTTGTTGCCCTCATCATTCTCAAAACATTTGCTTTTTACGTGAACCCTTGATATCAGCTCGTTTTCCCCTTCCCTTCCTCATGAGTCCTTGATAATTTATAAATTATTAGGATTTGTGTATAGGAAACTTCCTCTTTCCCTAAACCATCCCCACAATGACCCTACTTTGTGTATCCTTCCGTACCTATTGTAATGGATTTACACTTCCTTGGTACCTATTGTAATGGCACCCTGGTGGAGCTGTGGTTGGACATATGGCTGTTACCAGAGGGTAGGTTATTTATACCTACCAGCTGCTCCATGGAGAAGGAAGTCTGCTCCCATCTGGAAGCAGAGACTCTAGGAGGCAGCTCTAGTCTGCCCGGCAGGGCTATTCTGAGTTGGCATTGGGATCCACAAGCAGGCTTTAATGTCTACTGTGGATGGGGATTTTAACCGACCTAAGGCATCTTCTCCACCTCTCAACTGCGGTGGCTTATGGGTTGCTATGATGCTGAAAGCCTTGACACTATGTTAGAAAAGTTTCAGTGATGCTCCCAGCCCTGACCCCACCTGTATATTTTCAATTGCCTCATAAATATGTGAAAGATGGACAATGAACAAGGAAAACTGGAGAATTGATACATTTGAATTACAGTATTGGCAAAGAATCTATTAAGAACCAAGGCCTGCTAGAAAAATGAACAAATCTGTCTTGAAAGAAGTATAGCCAGAATGGTCCGTAGAGGTCCATGATGGCAAGATTTGGTATCAGATACTTTAGACATGTTTTCAAGAGAGACTAGTTCCTAGAAAGGTTGGAGAGCTGTCAAAAAAGAAGAGCTCCAAAAGAAAAAAAAAAAAAAAGCAAAAACCCTCAGGAGATGGATTGACACACTGGCTGCACCAGTGGGCTCAGACATAACACGTGGGAGGGTACATTACGGGGCACCTGAGAGCAGCAGGACAGTGTCGAGTGACTTTGTCATCTTACAGACATTTCTCCCATAGCCCTATAGGAACGAAACCAAGAAGCCTTAATTTCATACAAGAGAAGAAACACAAGAAAAAGAAATTTAGGAATCCAAAATTGCATTAAGAAGAAAACCATTTTGGGGCTGAGCCAAATGGTTGGTGGTTGAGTGTGGGACTGCGGCCCATAGGCTTCAAATCCAGCAGCGGCTCTCCTGGAGCATGGCTGGGTACCTCCCACGACCACCTGAGGGCAGTGATGCCCCCAAAACAAAACAAAACAAAAAAACAAAGAATAAACCTATTTTAACAAGGATCCTATTGAGAAACACTCTACTATAATAGTCTCCAACAGCAGCAGGAGGGAAATAGAATGTATGCCTTCTCCATTATGATGATCACCAACCCGATGTGGCAATTGAGCAATTGAAGCTAGTGCAACTGAGGACCATTCAAAAACCTTTTAAATCTTAATTTAAATAGTCACTTGTAGCTAAATCTGTATTGGACAACACCAATTTGGAGTCTTTTATTAAGGACTTGATTGCTTTTAATTATAATCTGTATTCTTCTATCCAGTCCATAATCAAAATCCTCAGAGAAAAATAGGTACCAAAATTAGAGTAAAGAAAACTTATTACACATTCCTTTCAGCATAATTCTATAAACTTTTAACATGACAAAAGGTTTTAGAAACAGATATGAAGAAGCTGTGGAAACAACACTCATCTCACGCTTACATCAGGTCACTTAGTTCTTTTGTGTGTGTGGGCATCACTGCCTCTGGTGGTCGTGGGTGCTACCCAGTGCTGCTCCTGAGAGCTGCCGCTGGATTTGAACCACCAAGCCCCAGGTCACTTAGTTCTTATAAGGATTTTCTTTTTAGGTTTTTTTAAAAGACAGCTTTTTAATACCTAGGGGGAAAGTAACCTAAAATTTTTAAATATGCAGTAAAACCTGTGGCAGCTGTAGATATAAGATAGAACTCTGGGGCTGAGCCCCAGTGGCGTAGTGGTTGTGCGTGGGACTGCGGCCCACTGGGATGGAGGTTCGATACCAGCTCCACGGAGCAAAGGCTGGGTCTCCTACTCTCACCACCAGAGGGCAGTGATGTCAAAAAAAAAAAAAAGAACTCTGTCAGAGATGAAACCCTCAAGTTATTTTCTACAAGAGGAACACATGAAAAGTAGTTCAGAGTGCACACCCTGTCAGTGATGGGAGGCTCCAGTGCCAGGCAGCGGGTCCGTTCCCGCTCTCAGACCTCACTGTGCACCTGCAGTGATACATGTATATGGTGTAACTCGAGTGATAATGAACCACCTGAACAACGGTCACTTTTGACTTATATACCTAACGTTAGCACTGCGAGAATGTTTCTGGCAACAGTTCTTGGAAAAATTCCATTTTCTACAGTTTTGAAGTCGCCTCATGTACGACATAAAACGTTGCAGCTTAACTTGCTTAAAAATAACTATTTACGGGCTAAGCCCTGGTGCCTAAGTGGTTGAGTGCAGGACCGCGGCCCGTGGGCTTGGCAGTCCAAATCCCGCGGCAGCTCTAAGGAGTGGCACTGGGTGGCTCCCACAACCACCAGAGGGCAGTGAGGCCCACAAAAACAAAAACAAAACAACTATTTACAACCATCATCAGGGAATTGGGGACTACTTGTATAGGATTACAATTCTGCAATGTTCACAAAGACCCACTGATCACCCAAATAGACTCATTAATGTCGGACTTCCAAAATATTTTTGTTCTAGGGCTTAAATACATTTTCAAGTTCAGTGAAGCTTAGCTCAGGAAAGGTTGGAATAGGCAGAACAATGACATTTATTGTCAGAACTAAAGTTAAAAATCACAATGAATAGAAAGTAAATAAGTCACAGTGTCCTCCCCTTCCTAACTTCCATATATCTTATTTGTGATGGCATAATGCAGAACTTCTACCTCAAAAAAGTGGTTCTCAACCTTCCTAATGCTGCGATCCTTTAATATAGTTCCTCATATTGTGGTGACCCTCAACCATAAGATTATTTTCGTTGCTCCTTCATAACTGTAATTTTGCTACTGTTATGAATCATCATGTAAATATCTAATATGCAGGATATATTTTCATTGTTACAAAATGAACATAATTAAATATAATTAAAACAGTGATTAATCACAAAACATTAACTACATATTGATTGTGAGATACTTATGTGTTTTCTGATGGTCTTAGGCAACCCATGTGAAAGGGTCATTCGACCCGCAAAGGGGTCACGACCCACAGGTTGAGAACCGCTTGACTTAAAACATTAAAGGGCTTAAATTTTTTAAAGTCATTTAACTCTAGAACTACCGCACACAAAATGTTTTTCAATCTTGGGGTGACAATTTAAATGAAAACTCAAATTACAGTTCATGAAGAAGTTAATATGTATTTGACCCTTTAACAACATAGGCTTGAACTGTGTAGGCACTCATCCTTGGATTTTCTTTTCCCCAGTTCCTACTGCGGGGAGCTCAAGGGCTGTTGACATCTTCGTGCGATGGGTGCCAGCCTCTGTGAGAGCAGCCCTGCCCCAGCTGGGTGAGGGTGGCCGTGGGAAAGTGAGGACCTAGCACTTCCCAGAGAAAGAAAACTGTTCACCCAGATTATTAACTTCCCAGAGTTTTCAGCTGATATTTCACCACACGAGCTCACCACAGTAGCGATGAATTTTTAAATGTCCACATGTAGTGGGCTCCCAGAGTTCAAACGTGGGCTGTTCCATGTTCAACTGCAAATTTTAAGTGGATTTTGCATGGGAGGGAGGTCCCCTTAATCTAGCATTTTTCAAGGGTCAATTGTGTGTATATACATATGCAATATATAGATTTTTTTCGAAAATAGAAATGCACATGTTTACACAATTCATATTTTTTTATTTTTGCAATCTTAGCTTTTTTCCTGATCCTGCTTTTATTCTACATATTTCAATTATAAATTATTTAGAGGAATAATGGGTAGACAGATGAAAAGAAAGAAGATAAAGGGTAAATTGATAATGGGCTGTGTATTAAAAATTAATTGCTGCAATTACAAAACTTTTTAAAGATTCATCAAATATTAGAACATTTTAGGCATTAGTTGATTTTACCAGTAGAGTTAGTGACACAGTTTATACTATATGACAAGAAAAATGTACACAAGCAAAGTATGAGAGAAGGAACAATTTAAAATTTAAGCAAAGACCTAAACATGATGGGGTGAGGTAAAGAGAATATTGACATGAAAATAAGTCAGTTGACAGTAACTCAAAAGAAAAATAAATGAAATATTATTAAATAATGGATCATTTTATTGACTTTGTATTTCCTTGAATGACTGTGTTCTTATTTAATTTCCTTTTATCCCTCTGATTTTTCATCTATCTAGTTTCCCTCTCATCCTACTTAATTGGCCAAAAATAGGTACCAGTAAGAGCTTTCTGAATAGAAGTCCTCATAATTCAGCATCAGCAGGGAATCATTTTATCTTTCCAAAATAGAGCAAAAATTTCTAAACTCATAAGAGCTGTCATTTTTTAAACAAGTGGGCAAAACTAGCACTCATCATTTGTGCTTCTTTATTATGTACAATTCAGTGACACTGTGTTTATCATGTTCTGAAGCAACCACCCTGACCTGGTTCTAAATTTTTCCTTCACCTCTAATAAACTCAGGAGTGTGATCAGTGAGTTCCCCTTTCCTCCTCCCTCTGCCTTCCCTGGTAACCATGCAGTGTTAACTTTGCTATTGCATGTACAGAAATGCGCATTACAATAGATTACAATACACTGTTAAAAACAGTGATGAAGGGTGAAACACCTCATGACATGGATGAACTTGGAGTCAATCACACAGGGGGAAATATACAAAGCCTCTGTTAGTCTGCGTGTGTGGATGGGGGTAGTGGCAGGAATCGAGGTTTTCATGAGAGAAGAAACAGACTTTGATAATTACTAGGATGAGAAGAGAAAGAAGGGAAGAGGAAGTTATAGGCTAGAGGGGTGGAAGGGAACAGTACCGTACAAGAAGGAGATGAGAAGCAATTAGGAGATGAAAATAAAATAAGCCATGGGGAAGTTAGCTAAGTTATTGAATACAAAAATATTATGTAAAATACCTTCACTTTTAATTCACAATAAAATTTTTAAAATAAATTCATTTAAAATAAAATTAACTTTTCCAATCAACAATTAGCAATATAATTTTTACTAAATATTAAGTTTCTTTGTAAACTTTAGTATATCACTCATTTTTCTACCAGAGTGAGATAAAAATTAAATATACTTAAAATGTTCAAATTTGATGAAGTGGCACTTGCTCCTACTTCAAAGTCATCAGGTTTACAACTTTTTTTAGGTTTATAACATTTTATTAAATATTTATCACACAGATAATGAGGGAGAGATAGACAATAAAGCGAATAGAGTAAGACGTTAGCAGCAGAATCGAGGTGATGGTAATAAGTGGGTGATCACTGTGAAAGTCTTTCAACTTCCAAGTTCAAGAAAACCAATAAAGTACACTTAGAAGCTTGTAAGCTTTCCTTTTTCATAAAATGTTCAAGTTCAATCAAATGGAAATATTATCTGTGGACACTATAGCAGGGATTATTTGTTAAAACTCAGTGAACATACACTCAAACTATGTTCATTATATGTAGATTTTTAAAGAAGAAATGTCAACAAAAATTTAATACCGACTACAATATTAAGGGGCCAAATACAGATATCCGCAGAGTCCCCTGTGTAGTGCGGTTGGTTAATGTGCTTAGCTGCTCATCAAACCAAAAGACTGGCAATTTGGGTTCACCCAGAAGCACCTTGATAGAAAGGCCTATGAGAATCTCCAAATCAGCCACTGAAAAATCAGTTTTTTTGGGGGTGGGGTGGGGCATCACTGCCCTCTGGTGGGAGTAGAAGACCCAGCCTTGCTCCTGGAGAGCTGCTGCTGGATTTGAACCGCCAAGCCAGTGAGCCGCAGTCCTGCACTCAACCACTACGCCACCAGGGCTCAGCCCCCAGGCTTTGGAGCTGGTTTATAATGAAGGACGAAGTTTTGTGGTGATGGAAAATTCGCAGTTATTAAGACTAACAGTTGCACAGCTGATTGATGTAAAATTTCTATCAAGTTGGGTGCTTGTAAGAAAAACTTGGAAGCACTACGTAAAGCACATTTGAAAAAGAGCGGTAGCTGACGCAGCTGATGTACAACCAGCCTCTTTATGGAAATTGGATTCCTGGTTTGGAGAGTTGGGTCGCTGCGCCACAGAACATTGCGGTTAACTGGCATACTACTAGCTTAGTGTTTTTGTTCTGCTAGTCTGCTGTGTAATTCTGGGGTCTTTAAAGCATACAAGCAGTCGTCAAAGGAGTGAAAACCGGTCTCCGTTCACTTGGATCAATGAGGGAGTCAGGAATAAGAGGAGGCAATGACACACATGGCCAAATGTGTGCGCCACGAGACCTGAAGAACGGAGGGTGCCCAGCTCCCACCGCAGAACATTGTGACCACAGGTTCTATAGAAGAGTCCTGATAAAGGGCGGTGGGGAGGGGGGTGGGGAGTGGCACAACACAATTCTTCAAGTTTTCATAGAATCTAGCCTTTTTGGAGATTCTGGGCTGGATAAATCCCTGAAACTATTGCCCTGAGGTAATCTTTAAATCTTAAACTAAAAATATTCCCCAAGTCTCCTTTAAGTCTAACAATAGTTTAGCTCACTTCATGAGGACTCTCTGCCTTGAGCCTTGCGTTCTTTCAAAGAACGACCTGTGTGGAATCAACGAGACAAGAGCAAGCTAAAAGATCCGATGGAAAGCTTGGTGGGAAGAGCCACTTGGAAAAGAACGGTGAGCGGTTTCACGACTCGAAAAACGTCATCAGTGTCACTGAACTGCACGTGAGGAAACTGCTCATGTGGTTTATGCTTCACTGTGCATTACTTTCAAAATGTCATCACAAAAACCCTGTGGCGCACACTTATCCTGTGACACTCCTCAGCACAAGCGGCCCACGGGGTCACTACAGCGGACCTTTAACACTCTTTACAAATACGGTAGACTAATAAAGGGAAGAGGGGCAAACATGACAAAGTGAGTGGAGGGAAAAGTTCACGACAGAATCTAGGCAGAGGGCAAAGAGATGGTCACTGGAAATGTCTTTCAACCTTGATGTACTTTGGAAATTTTTGCAATAAAATGTAGAGGGAAACAGCAGCAGCACTGAGTAAGCATAATACCAGCAGATATAATTAGGGCTCATGAGGGATGAATTGGAGTTTAAAATCACTGGATTGAGGGGCTGAGCCCCGGTGGCGTAGTGGTTGTGCGTGGGACTGCGGTCCACTGGGATGGAGGTTCGATTCCAGCTCCACGGAGCAAAGGCTGGGCCTCCTACTCCTACCACCTGAGGGCAGTGATGCCCCCCCCCCCACCCAAAAAAAAATCGCTGGATTTATTAAGTCAAGAGAGAATAAAACTTTCCCCCATGAACTGGTAAGAAAAATTTCATTGGCATGTTTATGTATGTTAACTACTTTCATTCTTTTTATTACTTTCTAAAAAAGCTTAAAGCAGATAAACAACACATTGTGATTCATTTAGTTGATGGAGCTGACCTATATAGGGAAAACAACTAATAGAAGGTCGTAGGTAGAGAAGATAAAAAGCAAATATAATTTTATGACAAATCTCCCCCAAATAGTTTGCTATTTATTGAGTATCTCTAATGGTGTGCTGTTTTAAAATTCCAACTTCCTACACATTATCCAAAAGGTGCTATTAACAAACTCAGTCAGTGCTGAAGTGGTTCCATTTGTCATGTCTGATGAAGCAATATCAAAATATCAGAATAATTTTATAGTGAATGTAAGTCTTGAAATTAAAAAATGAGTTCTAGGTAGACTCAGAGTAGCAGGACATTAAAATATGCATTACATTCTGAAAGGTTAATGGCATTAGGACATGCTACAGGGCTAAGCAATGGTCACAGCCACAGAGCAGAGCTACAGTGGGGAAGGGGAAGAGAAGTTAGAGGGAAGGCCTCCTGGGAATTCATGTTAAGTTTCAATGGTACTTTCCCAACCCCACAAGCCCTGGGTGTCAGATTGCTAACCTTAAACCCACTAGCAGCTCCCTATGAGAAAGATGAGGCTGTCTGCTCCAATAAAGATTTATCGGCTCAGGCTGAGCCCCGGTGGCGTAGTGGTTGTGCGTGGGACTGCGGCCCACTGGGATGGAGGTTCAATTCCCGCTCCACGGAGCGAAGGCTGGGCCTCCTACTCCCACCACCAGGGCAGTGATGCCAAAAAAAAAAAAAAAAAGATTTATAGGCTCAGAAATCCTAGGTAGGGTCACTATGGCTTGGAGTTACAGTCTTGGAAACGCAGAGGTACAGTTCTGCCCTGAGCTGGAGGGTCACTATGCATCGATTCGATGGCAGTGACTGAGTGACATGAACTGGAACACACTCAAGGGCAGCGGTTTGGGAATCTGGGTTCCCCCAGTCTTTGTACCTGAGTACAATGTAAAATACTGGCCGAAATAGGTATTTATCAGGAAAATCCGACACATTCTTTATACATTTTCAATATACTCATTACTTTTTTTAAAAGTTCACTTACTTGATTGTCATTTTCATTATCTTTGATAATCAAGTATCTCAATAAATTTAATGAAGCCATAATCCTGTTAATTAAAAATATATAATTTGTTACTTACAGTTCAGTTTTACATTATCAACAATAATTTTAAGGAATAAGTTAAAACCTGTAGTGTATTTAGGAAATTATATTTGCCATCAGAAATTATTCCCTTTAGAAGTTCGTTGGGAGTATTAATAACTTTCCTTCTCCAATTGTGTTTACAAAATACAACTGTGGAAAAGACTGGTATCTCCTTTTCTCCCCAAGGAAGCTTTGCTATCTTTAATATCTGAGGCTATCATCTCTTGCTTTTTGAATTTTAAAATTAATTTTATAAAATTCAGTCATTCTCTTAACGTCTTTTCTAGCATACTGAAAGAAATTACATGTTCTATATGAGGGGTAGGGTGGGGAGGGGGAATGATGCCCTAGAAAACAACATAAAAACAAAGTTCTCCGTTTTTAGTGACAACATTTTTACTCGCACATCTATCCGTAGGTGTTCTGATGGATGCTGGCTGTGCACTCAAGGTACCAATTGTTGGCCAGAATAAGTTTTCCTGGTCTGACTTTTCTCATTAGCTTGTTAGCTGGTTCGCTCGCTCGCCCGCTCACTCTCACTCACAGCAAGGCCCTGTGGGTTTCCTAGACGAACTACGTGTGGGAGTAGAAAGGCCAGTCTTTCTCCTGAGGAACAATTCGTGGTTTCAAACTGCTGACCATGCAGACTGCAGCCCAATAAGGAACCACTAAGCCACCAGGGCTCCTTACTCATCAGCTACTGGCTTCAAGATGACGAGCTTAATCCGGCTTCATAAATCATCTACAGAGCACAGCATCTCAGAAAACCCCTTTCCTGTTCAGCTTTTTCAAGTAGGGGTTGGACTTTTTATTTTAAATTTGAGCTTTTGGACCGTCGTGGCCGTCGCAGCTCACCTATCGGAGTTTTGCAGTAGATCCGTTTCTGCGCCCTCTGGGAGCATGAGGACCAGATCGAGGAGGGCAACCAGCGGCGGCCCCAAAAACCACTTGTCAGTAGGTGGCCTCTGAAAAGAAAGAGAAATTCATGTGTTTTCTAATACTTTATGACTTCAAAAACAAGCATATTCCCTGTCTAGTATGGAACAGTGGTGTTCTCCGTGGAGTTACTAAGAGTTCATGTGTGGTTCATAGACATCTAAATTTACAGAAGTATCTAATACAATAGAATAAGCTAGCTAAAGAATCAATAGAAGTAAGATCACTAGTTACAGAATTCATACAATTTACACTTAAAATTTCAAAATACAGGTGTTTTGAGATTTTTTTCTATTTTTGTTTTTTTTAAAAAAAAATAGAATTAGAAATGGATGTAAAAACACAAAAATATTAAAGATAGATAAGGTTTGTAAGACAAAAATTCATATTAACATATTCCACAAGTAAATAAACATATCTAACAAAATAAAATAAATTGCTAATGGATAGTTTGGCATACTTCCCCTTACCTTGAATGACACATCTATTTGATTTTTGATATTTTGAATAATGAAAGCTTCTACTCCTGAATGATTACTTGTATTCAATAAGCACCTTGAAAGTAAAATTATACATTTGAAATTACCCAAGATAGCACTACAATTAAATGATGGTGAAAGTTTGGTTATGTATTATCATTAGGAATACAAAATCCACAGTGAAAATAATTAGCAAAGATAATACATTACAAAGTTTTCTATTTACTACTGTCACTTAAACTGATGACAAATTCTATTTACAACTCAATTCTTCAACAAGATGCTTCTATTAAACTAAATTTGAATTTCTCTATACATCTAGTAGCATAGGACCGCTATGAGGGGGAATCAACTTGATGGCAGTGGTTTGAGTTATAGTTGGTTTGAGTTAAACTTGGTTTGAGTTATAGTTATTTAACCAGACAAGGACACTAGGAGAGTTGTCTAAAAACTCACCAAAGTGTTCCTTACAGAAGTATACTAGTGCTGGTTAGACATGTTTAATTGCAAAGAGAGAAAAATAGGTAGGATTAGCTTGGGGGAAAAAATGACAAAACAAAAATCTCCACCTTTTTTGGTGGGAATTTTGGTGACACCTAAGACTCACACTGCGATCTTCTAAACCTGCTCTGTCAGGGATAATGATGGACAGACAGAATAAAGGGTCTTAACCCTGCCTCATGCCAAAGTACACTGTGGCAGTTACATAATCTGATGTCAATTTGACAGGATTATGAGTGAAAGAACCCAGAGCCCTAGTGGTGTAGTGGATTACATACGAATGAAGGAGTGGTCTAATCTGTCAATCGGATCATAGCCAATCAGGTTTCAGCGTTGGCATGGCCTTCCCCTGAGAATTCTGGGAAGTCTGGTATTTCCTCCTCGGATGTGGGAGCCAACTCTCTCTCTCTCTCTCTCTGTGGACTTCCCTGGGGGACATTGCAGCTGACAAGACACGTGGAACTACCCTAGTGCCCTGAGCTGGAAACACATGGACCTGATGCAACCAGACCTCTGAAGCCGTAGAACCCACAGAGAGACCTCTGCCAGTGCTGAGATGCTTACACCGCCACTGGATCCAGAGACTTTCTACCTACAGGGCTGTGATCCTTCTACATTTGGCATCATTGCGTGTGTTTTGTGAGTTTGAAGAGGACTGAAGTTTGCTATTGGACATATGGGCTAATATCGGACTTATGACCTTGGACTGGACTGGGCTGATGTAATGTACAATTACCCTTTATATAAAACTCCCTCTTATATACTAATGGGTGTTTATGAATTTGTTTCTCTAGTCTACTTAAACTAACACATAGACTTTTTATACCTTTACTGTTTTAATTAATTTTTATTACTTAGAACAGTGGTCACAAGCTAAGGCCTGCAGGCCCAAATACAACCTACTGACTGATTTTATAAAGTTTAATTACAACAGTCACACCATGGCAACTTTTGCTGTCAAAGTGAGCAGTTGCAACAGAGACCATATGGCCTATAAAAAAGTGTTTACTAGCTAGCTCTTTATAGAGCATTTGCTAGTCCAATGGAGAGTTGCTAGAATCTTTCCCCACTCATGTATCATTATTAGTAAGCTTTGCTATTAACTTAGAGTGAACAGCCTGTCAAAGTTATAATTCCAGAGTCATTTCGTTTATACTGTGAATAAAGTGCTAGGGGTCTTGTCAATCTGTTTCATCTTTTAAGTCCAATATAATTTTAGAATAATTCAAGTAGCTGAATTAAAACACATACTCATATTCATTGTGTGTGCGCGCGCGTGCAAACGTGTGTGCATTCTTAACATCTGTTTAACCCTTTTTAACCTATTGTGAATAAGAGAACTTAATAAGACATCCACATAAAGTTGTAGACTCTCTGGGTGGTGCAGATAGTTAACGCAACCACAACTCAAAAGGTTATAGCAGTGGTTCTCAACCTTCCTAATGCTGCGACCCTTTAATATAGCTCCTCATGTGATGGTGATCCGCCAGGAATAAAATTATTTTCGTTGCTACTTCATAACTGTAATTTTGCTACGATTATGAATTGGGCGACGCCTGTGAAAGGGTCGAGATCCACAGGTTGAGAACCTCTGGGTTAGAGGCTTATGTTTACCTAGAGTCCTCCTGTGAAGAAAGGGTCAATCTACTTCTGAAAACTCTACGTGAATGCTATAGGGAGTAGTCATGAGTTCAAATCAACTCTCTAGTGATTGGGGTTTAATTAGTTTTACTGCGGGTAAGTCATACTGAAAAAAATCACAGGGCACGAATTTAGCTTTTAATCAACTGCACAATTACCAATGCTTGATACATACATACCTAAATAATGTATATTTCCCTTGTGAAGCCAACTTGTCAATATACAGCTGCAGCATAGCTAAGCCCTTTCTCCTCTAAAATGAAATAAACATTATTACATAAAATGAATGAAGAGTAAAATACTCATTCAATTTCTCATTGCAATTCATTATTTTGTTCCCAAATTATTTACATACCAATGTCTCAATGGGGCAAAGTGTCATTACTTTCACTAAACCCTGGAAATAAAACAATTCAAGATTTAGATTAAGATTATAGTGCTTGCAAACAAACATCATTATTTATAATGGGGGCCATTAAAATGGTAGGGAAATGAGATTGAAAAATAACTTTTTCTCTGAGTCATAAATCCAAGGTCATGATTCTAGGAAGGGAAGATCGTGAGGGGGGTGTTACGAAGCATGAATTTAAGAGTGAATGGTAATTTTCAGTATGTCTAGAGCAGATGAAAATGAAATAGGATATGGATTGTGAAAAGCGTTGTAGGAGCCCCCAAGATTTAAAAAAAAAAGGGATATGAATTTGAACAATCCACTCCTTAAAATAATGAGGTCTAATACACTAACGAAAGCCACACTTTTTAAGTAATGAAAAATCAGTTTCTACATTGAAATCAAGGATCTTCTTGAACATCCTAATTAACAAATAGTACTAGGCAAAATCAACCATAGGAGGTACAAGTGAACTCTTAATCAGTCTTTCTCATAATGAGTCAGCACCTCCTTCAAGAGGACCCTCAGGATTTGACTGATGGAGATCTAGCTGCAAGGCGAACACTGTATTAGAGAGGATAGTGACTTTTCCCATTACACGCTTTGCTGTTCATTCATGTGGCCACTGCCACATTTAACTATATAAATTTACATTCATTTAAATAAAATAAAATCTAATCTTAGTTCTTAATTGAATTAATCATTTTGGGTGCTGAATGCTGTCAGTGACTATTTTACAGTACAGTGCAGGTAAGAGAACAATCCTACCATCACAGAAAGTTCCAGTAGATAGCACTGCACTAGATCTTTCAAAGCATCAAATCATCGAGTCAATTCTGACTCAAAGTGACTCTACGAAGGGTTCTCGGGGCTGAATGTTCACCTCTGAGTGGCTGAGGGATTTGAACCATTGGTCAGGTGGTTAACCAGGGCTCCTGGGAAAGGTCTTACTTCAATTCAGAATAGGCAAGCAACTATTAAGAAGGAAATGTCCTAGTTACCTGAGGAACAGTAAGAAAACTCCTGATTTCTAAGTACTGATGAGGTAAACAGTTGTCTTCTATTCTTAATAAACTATTCTCCAACAGATCCTATAGATTAAAATAGAGACAGAGATCTGTACATGTTGACAGCAATAGCTATTTATTGATATAACTATAAATTGTAATGGAGGCCAACATCTTACCAATCCTTTGGAATACACAGACTCTTCTGTTCTGGAAGAGAATATTAAAATATTATCAACATTATTTTAAATAATTTAAAATTGCTTCAGACTCTTCATTAAGGGGGGAAAATAAATTGAAATGTAGAGACTTTATACACAATATTAAGGAAAGTTCTGTTAACATACATTAAAAAGAAATTCTGTTAAAAGTACTTCATAAATCTTAGCCCATATCTGATTTCTCTTTTGAATGGCCATTGGCACCCAAGCCATGGGGCTTAATTCTTGGCATCAAATCAACATATCTTCAGTAATATATACAAAGAAATCAATTATAACCAGTAAATGGTAGAAATGAGGTTCATGCCTCTGTAAATTCTTAGTTCTTTTTTATGCAAAATAATTCAATAATACGCTAATTAAAATACTTTTTTAAAAAAAGGTTTATGATCATTGTTAATTAAACCCTGAAGATTTAATGCCCCCCAAAATAAATCATTTCAGCTTCCAGGTTCTTCTAATCACACACAGAGGTGTTGTGCTTTCACAACCAGTTTCAGTTTCAGAATTCCAAGAACACAGAGCTTAGATTCAAAAACAATATATAAGGATATGGTACATTCGCCACCTGAATAACAGAAACTAAAAAGTATATAAGGTCCTTCAGATATACATATCCCAGCATATTTACAAAGTTACTAGCCAGCCCTGCCAGGATCCCTTTGGAAATTTCCACCCTGTGGGCTGAGGGCTTGGATATTTACCATGTTAAGACTCTTCCTTTAAAAACAAAACAAAACAAAACAAAACAAAACACCTTCCTTCACTTGGAAAGAGACGAATGGTTAAGCTGTCACTTAGTGTGTCTACAGGATGGCCCTGATTGATATCAAGAGAGAATTTAGACATGCTTTTGCAAAGTTCTTAAATTTTTGTCTTGAAAAATTATGTATAGCTATTACCTTGTAAATGTTTTAAAGGAAAAATTCTTGCGTCTTAGCACCCCAACTAAGAAAAGTTGTAACTGAATGCTGCCACTGTCAGTAATGTGAATGAACATCTCTTATGAACCATCTTCTCCTCAGACGGAGGAGCATACAATGGGGTAAGGATATTTCTGGTTACCAACTTTGGAATATGGAAAGAAACTCCTAAAACACATGGCGAGAAAACCAAAGGAGTAATTTTAAGACAGCATCTTATAATATTTAGGTTGAGAATAAGAGATACTAGCGAAACTTTTCTGTCTCTATTGTCACCATCTGCTTGTTTGATGATATACATAAAGTTCATTTATGAGGAACTGGCAAAGAGAAAGGCGTGTCCCTTGCTCTGGACAAGGGCTTTCAGCACTCTTTAATTCTCTGAGTCATCTGCATGGGCTTACCTTTGCAAAAAGACTTCCACATGCCTCATATTAAATTTCAAAAGGTATAAAGGACTAAAATAGGAAAACAAAAACAAAGCTATTGATATACATATACACAAACACACGTTTTCTGAAATTTTATGCATCTCTAACTTATTTTGGCTTAGTTCCACCTTTACCACTAATTATGTGGTATCTAGGGCAGTAACGTCTGTTATTTTCATCTGTATAATGAGATAATGCTCTATTTCAAAGAGTTATTAGCAGGATAATGCACGTCGAATGCACAGAAAGCCATCAGAGTGATGTTTTAATACAGGGTGAACAAGCCAATATTTAAAACTCCACTGCTATTGAATTAATTCAAACTCATAGTGACCCTACAGGACAGGGCTGAACTGCCCACTTGTGTTTCTGAAACTTTAAATTCTTCTGGGAACAGACAGCTTCCCCTTCCTCTCGAAGGGCAGCAGTATGTTTTAAGCATGACTGTGGTCAGCAGCTCAATGCATAACCCACTCTGCCACAAAATGGTAGCCATGACTGCAATAGTTATATTCAAGCCTAAACCACAGAGAAATATACCAAAACCTACATGGTCCTTAAAATCCAAAAGGTCTTATAGAATAAATTGCATACATATATATACATTTTAATAAATTACAGAAAAAGACAAATTCAAGGTAATTATGATATGAAGATTCCCCTTTCACTGGATGGTGAGGGAAGGCTTTCCTCAGAAATAACATTTAACATAAAGATTGTTCTAAGCATACACAGAGGCCCAAGGTCAAGAAGGTTCATGGAATCCAAAGTTCTGTGTTGCTGGAGCACAGTGAAGAATGGGTGGTGGATGGATGAAGAGAACAAACCAGGGACCATACCACCCATAAACTCGGCTCACAAGCCACGGTAAGGCAGTCTGCCTTTATTTCTAAAGCAATAAGAAAGCACTGAAGGGTTTCAAATGGGAGACTGCTTTTAAACCTCCACTTTCTAGTGTGTGAGGATAATTTGCATTAAAGGGGGGGGTGCAAGTGTGGCTTTACCCACACAGGACTGCAACTGGAGCATTCGTCAGGAGATGGTCGTCTGACTACCTCACATGGACCCAATCAGTGCCCTTCCTTTCAGTGCTGGAAGTCCCAGCAGCCTCAAAACCAGGCCCTGCTGGCTGAGCCTGGTCCCTGTCACTCCTTTACGTCTACTTCCACACTCACGCCCACCCTTACGCTCCCCGGGCATCACTAGAGTGGTAGTAGCTTGGTATCTAAGGGCATGTGAATGAAGACATACACACAGAGAAAATCTTGTAAACGAGTTGATAATATTCTTTTCAGCACATCTCAATAAACCCAACATGAACTCTTACCTCAAGACCAGTGGAAGCTCATCGATACTGATGCCCTGAACAAATACTAGGTATGCCAGCGAAGCCATGGCGTCTGCTAACTGTTTGTCTTCCTCTTCCTCAAACTCAAGATGTCTCCAAATCCTCTTTTTTTTCCCATAATTCAAAATCATTTTGAAGAAAGGGTCTCCAACTGCTGGTAAAAAACCCTGCACAAGAAGAGAGGAAGCCATGGCAGACACGCTGTGGGGAGGAGGAGCCCGCAGCCGCACACTCCCCATGCACACCTGGTCTAATCCCTTTTGAGTAGGGCGTGTCTTTGAGTGCTGTATGCTGCGCTCCAGACGAGATGCTGCCCCCGTGATAGGTTAGGTCACCTGACAAAAAAATATGTTCACAGATGGGTGGCATGAGGATTGGCGGAAGACTTATTAACAACTTGCAGAATGGAGAGGACACGCCTTGCTTGCTGAAATGAGGAGAACTGGAAGCACTCGCTAATGAAGATCAAGGATTGTAGCCTTCGGTATGGATTATACCCACTCTAAGGAAAACCTAAATCCTCACAACAGGACCAATAGGTGACATCATGCTACGTGGACACCAGGGTGAAGCTGTCAAGGATCTTGTCTTACCTGGATCCACAACCATGGAACCCATGGAAGTAGCAATGAAGAGCTCTGTAAATCTGCTGCACAAGACTTCTGTCAAGTATTAAGGGCAAGGATGTTTGAGAACCAAGCCATGGTGTTCTCCAGTGCCTCAGAAGCACGTGAAAGTTGGACACTGAGTAGGGAAGACTGCAGAAGAACCGATGCATCTGAATTGTGGTGTTGAAGAACAGTGAAAGTACCATGGACTGCTCAAAGGGCAAAGCGATCTGTACTGGAAGAAGTATGGCCAGAGGCAGGGACGGCAAGACTGTGTCTCACATGCTTGGGACATATCGTCAGGAGAGACCAGTCCCTGGAGCAGGACATCATGCTCGGTAAAGCGGAGGAGCAGCAGCACAGAGGAAGGCCCTCGACGAGATGGACGGAGACAGTGGCTGCAGCACTGGACGCAGGCTTAGAAACACTTGTGAACACATGCAGGACTGTTATGTTTCGTTCTCTTACGAACAGTCACTATGGTTCGGAGCTAACTTGATGGCGTAACAACTCCCATGAAGGTCCACAATTTGTTAATTCTGATCTTTACAGAAGGGACCTTATCCTGGGTAGGCCTGGCGTAATGTGGTGGAGTGATTTAAAAGAGGGTCCAAACCTTCTGGAAGAGCGGGTCCTCCTACATAGCTTTAAAGCACTAAGCTGGTATGTTCGGAACCCTGGGAGAGCAGTGATTATCCACTGGGTTACAGGCCTCAAGTCAGCTGCAGGGAGAAAGGCTGGGTTTTCTATGGCTGTGAAGAGCTTGTCTCAGAAACTCACAGGGACTGGTCTACTTTGTCCTACAGGATTGCTAAGTCGCAGCGACCCCATGGCGGAGGTTCGTTATGGAGAGGGTTACACAGTGAAGAACCACAGGCTGTTTCAACGTGCTGACAACGACCCCCAGCCACAATCAGCAAGACAGTCAGGGCTTCAGTCTTACGGCCACAGGAAGATACATTTTGCTAACAACCTGGAGGGGCTGGGAGGCGGGTCGTCCCCTAGTTAAGTTCCTCAGGAGACCACAGAGACAGCCAACTTGACCTGCTATAACCTTGAACACGAACTTACTGAGTAATCTACCCAATTAGAACTTAAGATAACAAAAGTGTATTGCTATGAAACAGCTGAAACAGAACAAAAAATCAAACTCACTGCCGCTGAATCAATTGTGACTCTTAGTTTCCCTATAGCACAAGGCAGACCTGCCCCTGTGGATTTCCAAGGCTTTAAATCTTTACAGGGATAAAAAGCCTCTTCTTCCTCCAGCTGAGTGCCGAGTGATTTTGAACTGCCACAGTTGTGGTTAGCAGTCCAATGAGAAACTCACGATGCCACCAGAGTTCCTTCTTAAGCTGCTAACTCGGTGGGAATTTTGCAGAGGAGAAAACTAATATAAAGGCCAACAACCACACCATCTTTTCCATAAGCATTTATCTCTCTAAATCACTGGTCTTTAATTCAGAATCTTGATTAAAAGCATACACAAATGAATTTTACTGACAGTCCAAAGGCCCGAATGCTAGATATAAACAGGACAGCAAACTCACTGCCATTGAGTCAGTTCTGCCTCAGAAGGGCCTTGCAGGGCAGAGTAGAACTGCCCCCGTGGATTTCTGAGACGGAAACTCTTGCCAGGAATAGAAAACTGCATCTTTCTCCCGTGGAGCCACGGGTGGTTTCAAACTCCCGATCTTTTGGTTAGCCACTCACGAGGCCACCAGGGCTCCTCTAGATAAAAACAGGTGTAAAACAATTTTACACTTACACTCCTTTCAGAAAATGCATCAGAAGTATCTAGAGCCATCTACAAGAGTGAGCCAAGCAAGGACCATGAAATCATAGTAAGACAACTTGCCCGGGTGAAGAATGCTCTGGAAACAAAGCTCCACTGATCACAGTCGGCCTAGGCCTTGTCAGGAACACTGGTCTCGTTAGCAGCAGATCAGTGGCAGAGCACAGGCTGAGGAAACGGCACTGCTACTTCTGGTTGTATGGGCTCTCATGTCACAAAAGAAGAAAAACGAGACTACACAGGACCAAGGGGTTAAACCTTGATCTTTTTTCAAGCGGGAAAAATGGAAAAAGGGGCCTCAGAAAATACCAGGTTCACCCCCATGCCTACTACTACTTCTGCCAATTCTAGTATACAAGACAGCACATGCTGTAGGGAGGGGTGGGCAAGGGGAGATGTCAGGCAGTGTAAGATATGACAAAACAGTAATGATTGCAGAGTAATGAGGACGGGGGGGGGTGGGGGGAGGAGGGAAAAAGGAAAGGATGGAGGGGGGAGGAAGAGAAGCTCATATCAGGGGCCCAAGTGGAAAGGCGGATGTTGGGAGAATGTTGACGAAGGCAGGCATGTGGGGGGGCTTGACACAGTATATGTAACTATGTATTGAACTAAGTATGGTGAAAAGCGATGTGCGAGTCCCCAATAAAATGATTTAAAAAAAACCCCAAAACAGCACATGACCTTCAGAATCCCACAAAACCTAAAGTCTCAGCTCTCTCCCTCACTCTCAGTGACACTGGGAAAGTTCCTTAACTTCTCTGACTCTCCATTCCTTTCCCTAAAAACTGGCACAACTCTTTGGTCTAATAGTTAGTGATCGGTTCTACAGAAAGACTTGTGCATACAGTCACTCATTATTTGATAAATACCAGGTCAGGCACTGGATGTGGGTTGTGGGAAATTATGAGGCCAAACAAACAAACAAAATCTCACTGGCATCGAGTCCATGCTGACTCTGAGCGACTCTAAAGGAAAGGGTAGAAGTGCCCCTGTGAATTTCCAGGATTGACTCTTTATAGGAGTAGAAAGCCCTGCCTTTCTCCCTTGGAACAGGTGGTGGTTTTGAACTGCTAACCACCACAACACCTTCAGGGAGTTGCTGATCCCAGATGGCTCCATTGGTCATTTCAGAACACAAGAGGGAATGGTGGAAAAGGAGACTGCTGATATTCATGTTACTTTTCATGTAAGTAAGCAGTTTATAAAGTCCATCACCTCTAAGTTCTACCGTGCTTTCCTACAAGTGTGGGGTCTGCAAGACAGCACATGCTGTAGGGAGGGGTGGGCAAGGGGAGATGTCAAGCAGGGTAAGATATGACAAAACAGTAATGATTGCAGAGTAATGAGGACGGGGGGGGGGGGGGGGGGGGGGGGGGGAAGGAAATAGGAAAGGATGGAGGGGGGCTCATATCAGGGGCCCAAGTGTCCAGATTGGGGACTTCACCGCCCGCACACCCTTCAGCAGCCCTGCCCAGACGTAGGCAATGCATGCCGCTCCGCCACTTCTGAAACCTCAGGACAGCGACACCTGCCTCTTCAGAGACGGCTTGTGCTACTCCCCATCAGGCCACCTCAGGAGTGCTGCACCACAACTGGGGGGGGGGGGGTAGGTGATGACATGCGCCCATCCACCACACAGAACCGTACTCCTCCAGCACGAAAATTAAGGTCCCTCCTGCCCTGTCACCTCTACTTCTTGAGGGCCTTGGGTTTTCCCATGGTCAGCTCTCTCTACTTCTACCCCTGCCCCCTCAATAGATCACAGGAGGCTGGCTCTCCCGCGCGGCTCGAAATAAAAGCCATTCCCTCAGAGCCTCGTTTTGGATGCGGGCTGCTCCCTGTCACACCCTGCAGGCTGTGGGGTAGGTGACCGGGCAGAGACTCGGCATCAGCTTGGCTCTTCCTGCACCTTCACACACGAGCACACTTCCCTCTGAAGGAGATGCCGTACTGCCCTCTATCTGCCTGCCCTATCTCAGTCTCACGCCCATTTCCTGCCAAGTCTGGTGTCTGCCCCCAGCCTCTCTCGCCGCTCCAATTCCTGCTTGGCTCTCTGCAAAGGTGAGCGCTCACGTGGACGCTGCTCACAGCCTTGGTTTCTGGCGACGGGGGCTTCTGCCCTCTTTCAGCACCCCCTCTCATGCTGGCCCTCGGTCAGGAGAGCGCTCTTCCACGTGAGGGACCGGACACTCTGCTACCCCATCTTCTGATGCCCTCTGAACATTCTCTTACTTCCCGCCCCACCTCTCTCTTTGCCAGGCCTCTCATCTGCCACGGTAGCCTCATCTAGCCTGCCCATCATAACCTCCCTTCCTCTCCGAGCAGTCGTGGACTGCGCACAACCTGCCACCCAGACGACCAGAATGAAGCCACATCTATGCAGTGAGGGGACAGGTGGGGAGGTGGGGGGGAGGGAGGAGTCCCTGGATGATGGGTCACCGTGACATTGAACTGCTGCATGGCAGCTAACCCCACTATAATGGTCCAGGAAACACCAGTCTGGAATAATGCTGTACACAGCAGCGGAGTCCTGCTGCGGGAAATCCCACGGAAATACAGACTGCCCTCTCCTTAGGGACCAACGAACTCCCTGATACACTCACTGCAAGTACGGGACACTCGAGGGTTCAGTGTCGAGCCCTTTTGTCTTCTGACCTTGACCATTCACACTTGTTCTTAATTCTTCACCTTAAAAGTCTGCTTTCGGCGAGAAAAGAAAAAAAAAGTCTGCTTTCTCTGGATGGTTGACAGACAGCAAAAATTTGGCAATAATCTTGGTAGGTGTCACAACGGCATCATCGTGATGTCAAAAAAGAAAAGTTCTGCTGAGCCCCGGTGGCGTAGTGGTTGTGCGCGGGACTGTGGCCCACTGGGACGGAGGTTCGATTCCAGCTCCACGGAGCAAAGGTTGGGCCTCCTACTCCCACCACCTGAGGGCAGAGATGCCCCCCCGCCCCCCCAAAAAAGTCCTCTTCAGTTAGATAATCATACACAAGAATTTATGGATAAAATGCTTTTTTTAGGGCTTGCCATTAAAAAAGAGAAAGAGAGGACAGAGAGACAAGATTGGCAAAATGCTGGTAAAACATTGGAACAGAGACTGTGAGGATCTGTTATATTATCTCACTTTCCTGAATGATTAATAAAAACAAATGTTTAGAAGCACAAACCTCTTGTTTTGTATTTTCCATCAATTACTGACACCTTTGTCTGTCCAGATACAAGCACAGAAAACCGTATCCCTGACTCCTCTTTAATTGTTTCTCCAAATCCATCACCAAACTCTGCCAGTTTTACCAGCTGGCAAGTTCTCAAGTCTCCCCTTTCTTCATCCCTACCACTTTCTATACTTCAGGCTCCCATCACCTCTCTTTTAAGCCCTACGAGACACCCACCAGGCTGCAAACTTGTCCCAGTTAACTCAATGCCCTGCCTGCAGTGAGGAGGAAGACACAGCAGGTGATCAGCAGGCCCCCCAGTGAATTAAGAGACTACAACTCACGATGATTTCTGATGCAAAACACCTCAGAGGGTCACTTCCCACTTCTTCCAGCTGCTCGTGGAATTGGGCTGTCAGCAGAGGGTACTTCATGCTTTTGAAACAACTGAAATGTAAGAAACAAACTCTGATATAGCATAGCATTTTTCTATGTACAAGGCACTTAATTCATAGGAACTGGAGCAAACTAACTCAGTGGCCCATGGAATGGGTGAGGCAGCAACCATTCTGGAGAAAGCCCCAGAGCCCTCGTGGACTCCACCGTTCTGGGGATATACCGGTGTATTCTGGAAGTTTCTCTGAGAACCAGTGTTCCTTCAGGATCTAGATTTTACTTGCTGGAGAACAAAACTGAGACAGAGTGTTCTTATACAGAGTCCTTCTAACTTAGAATCCGAAACTTTACTGTGATCCCTGTTTTCCATTAAATGTCTTTTCTGTTATGACATGGGGATAAATGGCACATTGTTTTTCAAAAGTCCTAACCTGACAAAATAAAAAGTTGACAACACCCCTGTAGTCTTCAGAATTGAAAACATAAAACTCTAGTATCACAGTGGTGGTGGGCTGTTTAGAGCTGCTAAGTTGCCCCCCCTGCTGGCAGCCCTGTGCACACCAGAAGGAAGCACTCAGGCCCTCCCCGCCTCACCACTGTTGTGCCTGGCCCACTGCACTGTCACTGCGTCAGCCCATCTCTGTGAAGGACTTTCCTCTTTTCAGACCCTCGCCTCTATCAAGCATGATGCCTTTTCCAGGAACTGGTCTTTCCTGATAATATGTCCAAAGTATGTATCTCACCATCCTAACTATGACTGCTGCATTATCAATCAATATACACCTCGTCATTTCACTTTAGAAAAAAACCAGCGAGTCCTCAAATTCCAGTGAGTGTTAAAGAAAAAATAAATCCAGTGGGTCTTTTACACTCTGAGCACTTCTTAACTCTAACTAGTCCTATGTCAAGTACTTAATAACCACATGGACAGTGTAAGTTTAGCCTATAAAACCTGGAGCGAACCTCACTGAGTACTCTGCCGCTGTGCTTGTGCTCCGGCCACCAGGGTCGGTTTTGTCAGCTGTTCCACCACCCGGTGCTCTTCCTGTGCTCGCAGGGAGTCAGATTCGATTCCTTGTGGTAGGTGTCAACTATTCATTCCCCCCTCTCATGATTCATTTACTGTGAGTAAAAGCAAAGTTTGGGTTCCACAATCTTTTATAAACCAGTACCTCATTCAATGACCCACTATATTTAACATCTGAATCCCATATTGTTTTAGAGTTTCAAAGTTTAAAAATTATTTCATATTTATCTGGCAAACAAATCAGGGAAAGAAACACAACCTGGCTGTCAATTGCTTCAGTTCAAACACACTTACAATTTCAGTAACTCCTCTTTCAACATGTCATTTTCCACTGAGTTTTCTTTGGCCTCGGTGACTTCTTCCACAAAAGGCTTAGTGAAATCTATCAAGGCTTTGCAACACTGACAGAGACCATATTCATCTGCCTGTATTTGTTCTTTTGAATATGGAACAGGGAGAAGAGAGAGCTGATTCCAGAGGGTAGACAAGGCTAAGCCAACCGAGTATGTTTTGTTGTTATGAAGTTTCTGAATCACTGAAACAGAGATCAAGTTGTCACTTGGGGTAGCTGCGCTAGGAATGTTAAGCATGGCATGAGAAATCCAGCATATGTATTATTACAGGCCAACTCCCCACCCTCCCATAACCACTCCACAATCAAGACGGTACATCAGGGCTTAAATGGCAGTGGTTGTACTTCTTGGTATGCAAATAAGAGAGAAGTGCGTAATACAACAGATGCCATGAAATCTTGTTTGAATACATTTCTAACAGGTTACATACTTAACAGAAGTACACCCTTTTTCATTTGAGAGGAGAATAAACTCTAAGAAAGTGACTGGCAAACTATAAAGTGCTGCCCAAATGAGAACAGTACCAAGTTTCCTGTCTGGAAAATCTTAAATACTTCAAGTACTACAACAATGGACAGTGCTATTTGCAACAATTTAACTTCTGATGTGAAGTCCTTCCATTAGATGCTAAATTCTATGCAGATCCAAACTCACTGCCCGTGAGCCCATTCTGACTCATGGCGACCCTACTGCGATCCTTTAGGACAGAGCGGAACTGCCCCTGTGGGTTTCAGAAATACTAAATCTTTTTGGAAGTAGGATGCCTCACCTTTCTCCCGCTGAATGGCTGATGGGTTTGAACTGCTAACCTTGTGTCGAACAGCCTAACTCAGGGCTCCTTGCTAAGTTGTGTTTTTTTAAAGCAGCTAAAGCTGTTATTTCTAAAACATTTTGTACATACTTTACGTATTACAAAAGTATGACGTTCGAGTTCAGAGGTCACGAATCGAACGCGGAGCTCCGACCCGTGAGTAGACAGTGACTCCCCTGGCTGACAAGACCTACCACTCACCTGCTGTGTAAGGAAGTACACTGGCGTGGAAGCCGACCCGACTATCAGCCAAGGCACAAGCAGCTTAAGGAACTCGCCTGTACATGAGTATACACGGTACATGTGGAGCTGATCGCTCTGCTTCCTGGTTCCACGCCTTCCTGCTCTTCCTTTGCTCTTCCCGAACCCATCCCCCACGGCAGAAGCTGAGCACAGTCCTGCCCTGTGCTGTTCTTCAGCACGAGCCACGACCGCCACAGGCAGATGGCAGCCCCTGCTGCCCCACAGAGGTAGTCCTTTACATGTGCTTAGAGAGAAACGCTAAGTATAGGTTGTAGGCAGGAAGGCTAGGGCATCTTCTTTAGGTTGGAACATTTGTTCTTTTCTCATTCTCACTGCCACCGAGTCAAAGTCAGCTCCTGGCATCCCTACAGTGGCAACACAGCACATGACAAGCAGCCCGTGTGCAACAAAACACACACTAGTTGTCGACTCTGTGCCAGGCCCTACCACTTCTAAGTTCATGTGCTACGTTAACCAGGGCACAATCACGTGTCTGCTGGCTGGTTAAAACAATAGATCAGAAAACATTTACCACAGTAATGTCTAAGTACTGCCCTCTCCCATACATCAGGAGATCCAACTCGAATTACTATTATCAGTTTAGGCAGAGTATTCAACAGTCACTTTGGTGCAGTGTTGCTGTTTGGGGGGGAAAAGACAAGTCTAGTTAGTTGCACAGACACAACAAGAAATATTCAAATGACCAACATCCTCAGTACCTGTGTGCAATGGTGGAAGCAGAAGCAGAAGAATTTGCGATATCTGTTTTCCAGAGGGCTCTTCAATCAGTTCAAGCAAACCCAACAATAATTCCTTTGGGTTACATAACTATAAAAATATTCACAATTGAACCTGTTTAATACAAGTTGTATTTAAAGCCACATGATTACTATTTTCAAAAGAATAGCATATACCGAGAAGATACAATTATTTTTGCTTTACAGTAAAACACGTGCTATGATTAAAAAGGGAAAAGAAATCGGTAAGCACAGCACCTAGCCTGCAGCTGTTACATCAAAGGAGCAAGTCAAAGGGTCTCCTGGTGGCAACGACGGTATGGGCACTTAGCTCCCTGGCTGAAGGCAGGGGGGCAAGCCAAGGCTGCTTGTACTCCACCCAAGCACGGCTGCTCGGAAGGCTGCTGGCGAGTCTCAGGCCACACAGTCAAGGCAGTGGACACTAGCCCAGACCATCTCTTCCTTCAGAGAGAAAGCTTTACCCTGCCTTCTCATTGGCCCTATCTAACCAAACTCACTTGCTATTTCTCGAAAAATTCCTCAAAATTAATAACTACTATCTAGTTGAGCTGAATGCTTCCTTATCAAACGCTTCCAAGCATACATAGGGGAGGAACTTCCGAAGTTTGTAGAGAAGTGACATTGTTCTGTGGACTTTCTGAAGCTCCCTTGTTTATGCTGTGGGCTTGCGGTGGTCTCCTAGTAGCTTCTTAGATTTTTCTCTCAAAATTTATCTTTCTCAGCCATCACACGCTGACTTCTCTCTCTTCTTCAGTTTTTCTAAGGTTGCCAGACACACCAATGACAGTCTCCACTCAAGGCGGACTTCACTGTGATCCCGTTCAGTCTGAGTTCAGATATATTTTTTAGATATTACATCAAACAATGAAATGCAATGCTAGTACTAATAATCCAAATGTATCACTATGGCCTTGAATTACTCCCCCCCCCCAACCCCCCGCAAATTCCACATTTAAACAGTAATCCCACGTGGAAAATAGCTTCCCAGGTGTCTCTCAGCACCAGTGGGTCTGAGATGAGGTCAGGTTATTTTCATATGAAGAAATTTGGAAAACACTAAAAGTAATCCAATCACAAAAGACTGGGCCTTTTCTCGGGAAAGCACCCTCCTGCAGGCATGTTTCCTGAGCTAACTGTATTCCTACCCAACAAGGCAACGCTCTGACCACTGAAGAGAATATAAAATACCTCTGTGTGTTGTGGAAAGAGGACCTCATTTCATTAACTTACCTTTACCAATAAATCGAACATCAGAATATAATCTTTCTTTTTCTCTTCTTCCTTATCATTCCATAAGAGGCATCGAACAACAGGACCAACAAGGTTCCAGCCCATATTCCAGACGATGAGCTGGAAAACACAAGCTCAGAGTGAAGCATATGCTGCCATCTAGAGGGCTTCCCCAGAGTGCTCCTCCCACGGGCGGGGGACGGCGGAACTGAAATCACTTCCTCTGGAACTGGCAGGTAAGGCCCATTTGACCTCTTACCACCGACTTTCCCATACTGGTTGCTATTGTGGGTTGAACTGTGTGCCCCAAAAGAGATGATGAAATATTGCAAGATGATGAAGTACTCCAGCAAATGCAACTGTGTGGAAATAGGACTTTTGCATATGCAATTGGCAACATGAGGTATCACTGGAATAGGGCGGGTCCTAACCCAGCATGTCTCAAACTCACTGCCATCAAGACACTTCCAGCTCATAGTGCCTCCACAGGGCAGAGAAGCACAGGCCCTGTGGGTCACGCAGTATGGGAGTACCACACCTGATCTTTCTAGGTTGATGGTTTTGAACTGCTGACCTTGCAATTAGCCGCGCAATGCATAACGCACCAGGCTCCGAAACCAAGGACTCAAACCAAACCGAACTCGCTGCCCTCGAATCTACGCTGACCCATAGAGACCCCTGTGGGGTTCTGAGACTACAGCTGCTCAGGGGAGCAGAAAGCCCCACTTCTCTCCCTCAGAGCTGCTGAAGGTTTCAAACTGCCAACCACGTGTACTGCAACCCAACGCATAAGCACTACACCACCGGGACTCCCACACATCCGTGGCTGTCTGTGAAAAAGACATGGAGACAGTTCTGGATGGAAGACGGCCATGTGACATTAGCGGCACGTCAAGGGCCAGCTGGGCTCACAGAAGCTGGAAATGATCTTTCCCTGGAGCCTTTCAGAGAGCTAAGCCCTGCGGGGGACCTCAAATTCAGACTTCTGACTCCCAGAACTATGGGAAACGATCGCTGACCAAAGCCATGGTATTTTCCACGGCTGCCTATGCATGTGAAAGTTGGACCCTGAAAAAGGCAAGCAGAAGGAGAGCCGATGCATTTGAAATACGACCAAAAAAAAAAAAAAATTAAGGGCTGAGCCCTGGTGGTGTATGGTTGTGTGCGGGACTGCGGCCTACTGGGATGGAAGTTCAATTCCAGCTCCACAGGAGCAAAGGCTGGGCCTCCTACTCCCACCACCAGAGGGCAGTGATACCAAAAAAGAAAAACAAAAAACAAAAACCAAAAAAAAAAAAATTAAGAAAGAAAAGAAATATGGTGGTAGCTGGAGAAGAATGTTGAAAGTGGCTAAAAGGCCCAACCAGACTGTCCGGGAAGAAGTATGGCCAGGGTGCTCCCTAGAGGTAAGGGGCATAAAACTTCATCTTGCCTGCTTTGGCCATGCCAGTTCCTGGAGGAGGACGTCCAGCTATCTGTGTAAAAGGCCGTGAAAAAGAGGAAGGGGTTCACCGTGAGGAATGGACCCAGTGGCCCCGCGACAATAGGCTCAAGCACAGGAACCACTATGAGATGGGGCCGGACGGGCAGTGTGTCAGTCTTCTGTCCATAACAGGGGTGCTATGGGCTGCAACCTACCCCACGGCCCCTGATAACAACTGTTTCTACTGTCTTAAACCACCCACCGAGCTACCTAGCAGCCCCGAGAAATGAACACACCTGTCCGTCAATATGTATCGGCAGTCTTTCACTTCAGGAGAAAGACGAGGCCGTCTACTCCTGTCAGGAGTTCCAGCTCAGACACGGACATGGGCAGCTGCACTGTCTCATAGGGTCGCTTTGATTTGGAATTGGCTAGATGGCAACGGATTTTGAGGTTTTGCAGTTTTCGTCACAAGGCATTTACATTTTAGCATTCATTCTTTATTTTATTTTTTGGGGGGGCATCACTGCCCTCTGGTGGTGGGTATAGGAGGCCCAACCTTGCTCCTGGAGAGCTGCTGCTGGATTTGAACCTCCAACCCAGTGGCCCGCAGTCCTGCGCACAACCACTACGTCACCGGGGCTCAGCCCGCATTCATTCTTTAAAAACAAACAAAAACAAACACCTCACAGATCTAGTAAGAAAACAAAAAGACACACCTGATACCCTTTTCCCTCCGATAAAGTAACAAACACAGAGTACAGGCCATAGCAGAACCGTCACCTCCCCCAGGGGTTACAGCAGAGACAACAGTTTAAGCCTGAGAGACACTCGAGGTCTGTGCGCCCTTCACAGAAATGAAGTCTATTCTGTGAAAAGACATGCGTCAGTAAAACAAACAGGGAAAGAAACTAACCAGATCCTAGAGAAGAACCAGTGGAACAGGATGGGGTTTGCGAACACACTGTTCACAAACAAGGAGATCCTATCTGTTCAAGTCTTCCCTACTGGACATGTTCGTGTTTGTCAGACCATTCTCCATGGACAGATCTCCCCTATCTCTAGGACAAAACAACACTCACTGCCAGCGAGTGGACTCTGACTCACAGTAGTCCCACAGGCTAGGGCAGAATTGCCTCGTGAATTTCCGAGACAATTACAGAAGTCTTTACAGGAGTAGAAAGCCGTGTCTTTCTCCCGAAGAGTGGCTGGTGGTGCATAACGGATGACCTTGCAATTAGCAGCCCAATTCATAACCGCTGAACTACCAGACTCCTTAAAAGACATTGCCAAATGTCCCCAGACTATCTGATATCCTGTTCTGTGTTCTTCTATTCCCTATGTGCGAGTTTAATATTTAGGTCTCTGCTACTGAGGAATTTATTACGTTGTAAGGTTATTAATTCTTTTAAATTATTAAAAAATCTAACTCACAATTTCTTAATAAATAATGCTGTACAAGCTTTTAAAATCTAACTAGTTCCCAGAGGGCTCTACTTTTCCAAATAAGCCCTAACTTCCTTTTCCATAGGTCTACTTCCATCTCGTTGAGTCTCTGAATAATTAGCTCTAATAGAACTCCCAGGTTGGGGCAAGCCTCGAGGTAACCAGACAGCATCTACGTGCCACACGGCCCAGTTTGGGAGGAAGGCAGTCGGGGAAGAGGCTTAAACACTGGCTGACTCCTCCCAAGCCACCCCCTTGAGTGCTCACAAGCCCAGAGGGGACGACTATTTTCCCAGCTTACAGACGGGAATGTCAAAGCTGGGCCATGAGTGACATGCCTCATGTCTAAGGTGAACAGATGTCCCGCTTTTTAACAATTTAACAATGTCCCGCAGCAGTTTAAAATTAAAATAAATACATTACAATACTATTTTTGCATCCTATGAAAATTTTTGTTGCTCCATATAGACCAAATTTTTAATCAAGAACACCTCCTGACCCCTCACCCCCCACCCCCAGTCAAGGGTGTCCCACTTAAAATCTGGTCAGTTTACCCATGTCCAAGGATGAAAGTATTGGGCTTTGGTCATTGTAAATCGCCACAGGATCAGTCTTATCTTTCTCCCGAGGAGCGTCTGGTCGGTTTGCAGTTTGCAGCCCAATGGATCAGCGCCATGCCACTGGATTTCGATAGCCAGATCCACTGATCCATGCTTTCCCCACTCCCCCAGGTTCTCCACCAGGGGCGATTCTGACCCCGCCCAGGGGCCATGTAGCAGCTTGACTCCCGAGGCCAACTTGACTCTCCAGGTCGTTTTAAGGGCCACAGCTCCGGGTAGGAGGGGCTACTACAGGAAGAGGCCAAGGATGCTGCTCACCTTCCGACAATGCCTAAGACTGCCTGCCGCCACAAAAAGGACTATCCTCTTCACAGTGTCAGCAGCGTCAAGGTTGGGCACCTCTGTACTACGGTGCCTCGGGGCAAACTACTCTTCATTAGTCATAGGGCTCTTTTAAAGAAAAACATACACAAAGCAGACTAACAGTAAATCTTAATTAAGGTAGCGTCACTGGGCCATAAAATCAAGTTGGGGTCAGTTTTAAACACTGTCATCTCACTAAGTAAGTCTTTACATTTAGCAGCACACACATTACACTGGTGATTCTGAAGCTCTTAAGGCTAAGTCACACATTAGCGGTTTAGAAGCATGCTAAAGATAAAGCACTGATGCAAACACAACTGGGTCAAGCTTCCCTTCTTCCTCCGGCTCACTAATGCCATGCTGTCCCCTATTTCTTCCTCTCTCCCAGCTCCTTAAATGAGAGATTCCCTTCCCTGTCCCAATGCAACCTTGCAGAGGACTTGGAAGACTGTAAAGCATTATGGGAGGAGAAAGCCTCACCAGAGTGGCTGCCGGGTTTGAACTGCTGACCTTGAAGTGAGCCCAATGGAAATGCTGAATTTAAAATGCCGTCCAATATTTTTACTAAGCTTCAAACCTTGCTTTTCAAGCACCTGCTGCATTTTAAAGTAAAATCATGGGTTGAGCCCCGGCGGCGTAGTGATTGTGCGCGGGACTGCGGCCCACTGGGACGGAGGTTCAATTCCAGCAGTGGGGCTGGGCCTCCTACTCCCACCACCGGAGAGCAGTGATGCCCCCCAAAATAAATAAATAAATAAAGTAAAATCATACGGTAAAGTAAAATCGCTTTGAATTCTGTTCACTGTATCATATATTAACCTCTCAGAAGCTAGAAACCTAGTTATCTTTGATATCTTACCCTCTCACATCCCCACAGGCAATCAGACCCTTCCAATTCAATTCAGAACATCTGGGCGAGTGCTTTCATGGCATGCAAGGGAATTAAAGCAAAGTGGTTAAGGGCTCTAACACTAGACTGCACAGCCATTCCCTGTCCTTATTTACAGAGTGGGTTTGCATGCTGGGGACACTAATGAATTCGTAGGTGCAGAACACTTAAAAGGGAATTTTGCATAAAGTACACGCTCAATAAATTAAAGTAAGTGAGGTTAAAACAACAGCTCAAAACTTACTTTATGGTAGCACCCACAACCACCAGAGGCAGTGATGCCCCCCCCCCAAAAAAAGAAAAAAACTTACTTTATTTGACTACAAAGATACCTTCCACACGGATAAAAAAAAAAAATTACTACATATTAAACAAAACGTCCTCATTTTGCTACAAAAGAAAAAAGTTGGGAGTAAGTTCTGAACTGGAGGCCCCAATCCAACCAAGGTGTCCTGTACAGAATCAAAGGTACCATGACCAGACTGTGACACCCACAAAAAAAAGTTTTACACAAATCAACATAAGGGAAAAGAGACCAAGTTCCTAAAAAAGAAAAAAAAAATCAATCCTAATTAATACAAAAAAAATGCTTAACATGATGCTCTTTTGGGGGGAGGGCAGCTGTGCTTACCACTATATCACCAACCCAAAATGATGCTTTCTTTTGAATTCCCAAGAAAAGGAGCAAAAAAAAAAAATCTTGAACTGGGCGCCATCGCCCCAGTCACTATGGATCATGGTGGCCCCATGCTTTAGAGGAGAACTCATCCATGGGTTTCGCTGGCTATAATCTTTAGAGAAGCAGACCACCAGGCCTTTCTTTCAGGGTGCCACTGGATAAGGTAGAACCTCTCAGGTCCTTTCGCTCACAAGGAGTCCAAAGATGCCATATTTAGCAGTTAGTCTCGAACGCTGCGCCTCAGAAAGAGTTGCCCCGAATCCACAAACAAGATCCTTTTCCACTGAAAAAAGGAATTTCTCGGATTATCTTAGTTGAATGATAACCTACAGCAAGCCTGTTGCTGTTAGGTCAATTCTCACTCTTTGTGAAAGTGGAAAAAAAAATCACTGCCATAGTCAATACTGACTCATAGCAAGCCTGCGGGACAGGAGAGAACAGCTCCTACGGGTTTCTACGACTAACTCTCTCTGGGAGTAGAAAGCCTCGTCTTTCTTCTCGAGATGGGCTGGTGGTTTCGAACCACTGACCTTATAGTTAGCAGCGCAGTCCATGAATAACAACTGCACCACCAGGGCGCCAATAGTGACTTGATAGGACAGAGAATTGCCCCATAGGGCTTCTAGACTGTCAGCTTTAGAGAAGCAAGCTGCTACAGCACGGAGTGGCTAGTGGGGTCTATCCAACCTTTTGTTTAGCAGCTGAGTTCTTAGCCGGTAGCTCCCAGAGTTCCTTCTGCTTCTATGTATATATACAAAATAGTGCTTTACTTAAAAGTTGGCTTTCTACATACATTTTGCTGAATAGCATTTTCCGGTGACCAAAAATGAGTATCTAATTTTCAAAGCCACTGGTAGTTCCTCTAAAATCATAAGGAATTCCTGTTCCTATAAAAGAGCTTTACTTGGCTGAGCCCCGGTGGCGTAGTGGTTGTGCGTGGGACTGCGGCCCATTGGGGCAGAGGTTCAATTCCAGCACTCCCACCAGAGAGCAGTGATGCCCGTCCACCAAAAAAAAAAAAAAAAAAAAAACTTTACTTGGGGCTGAGCCCCGGTGGCGTAGTGGTTGTGCGCGGGACTGCGGCCCACTGGGATGGAGGTTTAATTCCAGCAGCTGCTCTACAGGAGCAAAGGCTGGGCCTCCTACTCCCATCACCAGAGGGCAGTGATGCCAAAAAAAAAAAAAAGCTTTACTTATGTAAGGGGACTTCCAAAATTCAGTGGAATAAAAGCCATTATCTTTTCATTCCATTTTTCAACAGTCTTTTAAAAACCTGTTCCTACTACTCTGTCCTTAGTGTTAAAAGCTTGCATGGTTAGCTCTTGCCCCGGCCTGTAAGCTGAAAGACACAGACACGCAAAGTCCTGGGGCTTTTTCTTCCATATATTCTTACTCTGCTTTGCTCCAGTTGCTTGCTTAGCTGTGTGATAAATTAATGAATACTCCCAGTAACATAAAAAGTACATACAAAGATGGCGCTTACCCTGTTCTTTTCATTTTGAAGAATTTCCAACAGCTGGTCTATATGGCCCTCATCTATGCACTTTTGGCCTGCCAACTGAAATAGCCCAAAATCTTCTTCTTTAAAGTCTTCTTCTTCTAGGATTTGCTGCCACAAACAAACAAACAAACAAACACACATACACAAATAAAAATTCAGTACAATGATTACTTGATTTAGCTCTGAAAAAAAAATGGTTGCATTCTTACAAATTGCACATCTGCAGAAATTAGGAGGACCCTTAAATTCTTTTAACAAATGATCCCCAAATCCACTTTACCAAAGAAACCTATGAAAATGATCAGTACCCAAATTTTAAAGGCTGTTTAGATAAATAGGTCAAAGAATTTATTCTGCCTTCTGGACCTCATGTTATTTACTCACAGCAGAAAAAAGCAAAGACGAAAGAAGATATATATCTGAGTGATCTCAAAATGTAATTACAAAGGAAAAAGAGTACTTACACATCTCTTTATTATGGATTGCAGCTCTTCCACAGCCATTTCCAGTGCTTACGTCTCAGTGCTGAAAAGTAGCAAATACATAGTTTCCCATCACTGATAATACATTGCAGTACTTGAAGGTCTATGTTGTTGTGATGCATTACTAGCAAAACCAATTATTTTATTTTTTTTTTTTAGGCATCACTGCCCTCAGGTGGGGGGAGTAGGAGGCCCAGCCTTTGCTCCTGAGAGCTGGAATTGAACCTCCAACCCAGTGGGCCGCAGTCCTGCGCACAACCACTACGCCACCGGGGCTCAGCCCCAAAACCAATTTTCAAACGGCAAGTTTTAAAGCTGAAAATGTTATTAAGGGTTAATGTTTCTTTAAAAATAATGTTCTAAGTTTAAGATGTTGCATGCAGTGGTGAATACAGTCACATTTGTGAGTTATGGTCAATCAATATGGCCCTTCTAGTACTAATTCCTTATGTGCTATGACTCTGGACTCTGCGTGCATCTGGCTCCGGTCCCGTTTTAGAGGGCATTCTCTATCTACTAATGGACAGGAGGATGATGGGCTCAAGAGCTGGACCACGGATGTGAACCAAGCCACATCCTTTGCTTCCTTGGGCGTCTTCAACTCTGCCTTAGCTGTTGTTGCTGCTGGTGGTAGGTGCCAACCCTGAGAGACCCCAGGCAAAACCAAACCAAACTCTGCCCGTCCCAGTGCCCTGCTCACAATTGTTTTGATGCCCAAACCCATTGTTGTTGGCATTGTGTCACTTCATCTTGTCGAGGGCCTTTCTCTTTTCCACTGCCCCTCTGCTTCATCACGTATGATGTCTTCTTCCAGGGACGAGTTTCTCCTGACAACAGATCCGAAGCGTGTGAGGCCAAGTCTCGCCAGCCTGGCCTCTAAGCAGCACTCTGGCTATACTTCTTCCAAGACGGAGTGGTTTGTCCTTTTAGCAGTCCATGGTTCAATATTCTTCTCCAGCACCACAATTCAAATGCATCAAGTCTTCTACTGTCTTCTTTACTCAATGTTCAACTTTTCCAGGCAGATGAAGCAGTTGAAAATACCCTGGCTTGGGTCAGGCACACCTTCGTCCTCAAAGTAACATCCTTGCTTTTCAGTACTCTACAGAGGTCTTGTGCAGCAGATTTACCTAATGCAATGCATCTGCGGATCTCCGACTACAACTTCTGACTACAGCAGTGATTGAGCTTCCAAGTCGGACAAAATCCTTGACAACTTCAACCTTATCCCCATTTATCATATTACTATTGGTCCAGCTGTGAGTATTTTGGTCTTGTTTACACCGAGTTGTAATTCTTACTGAAGGCAGCAATCCGTGATCTTCATCAGCAAGTGCTTCAAGTCTCCCTTACTTAAAAGCCAGCAAGGTGGTGTCATCTGCGTGTTGCAGGTTACAAACCTTCCTCCAATCCCGATGCTGAATTCTTCTCCCCAGAAACCAGCCTCTCTGATGATCTGCTCAACATCTGGACTGAATAGGCATGGTGAGCGGCTGCAAGCCTGATGTACCCCTTTCCTGCTTGTAAACCAGGCAGTGCGTGGTCCATCGTTCTGTCCCCTTGTTCTGCCTTAGTAAAGGGTGGGAAATCAGACACTATCCTTTGTCTTCCTTGGAGATATACAGGCATCATGCATCACCTCACCCAGAAAGCCAAACCTCCATTTCCTGACGAAGCTTTGGTAGAAGTGAGATCGGGTTTGACTTTTGGCTATTTTTTGGCTCCTGGCTCTGGACCCTGCCTTTGGCTCACCTCTGCCTGTCCTATGGACTTTGAACTGAACAGCACTCATCACCACGTGAGACATTTCTTCCAAGTTGCATTGTTTGCCCGGGACTTTGCAGTGAGTGCAGAAGCCAGAAGTTGAGGGGCACAGGGAAGGAGTGGGGGTGGGGAGAAAGCAAGGAGGGAAAATGAAGCAGAAAAGCATTTAATCTCCAACTCTTCTGGACGAGTCTGGTATCAAGTCTTCTAAAATAAATGACACAATATGCAATTCCAACTTACCAAGTGGATACATAGGTAGCCACGCAAGCGGACCAGTAATGTGACGGCATATGTGGAATACACTCAAACGTACAAGGGTAAGTGCTACTAGATCACAGAAATCTTTAATATCAAATTGTGAAGATATTTTTTTTTCTCAGTATCTCCTCCCTCTAGGCCTATACACTTCCAAAGGTAACATTTCTGTCAACCCTCTTCCAGAAAAACTGCCTTCTTTGATTTACATCACATGCAAATGGCAGTTTGGGAAGCCTCAGTCTGGTTCCTTTTCAATGTCCTTTGACTTGGGAAGAAAGAGAAGTTTGAAGGACCGTTGGGTAGATGGGCTGGTTTGCCAATAAAAATCTCTTGCTGTGAGCAGACACACAGTCATGATGGAAGAAAAAGTCCTGGGCATGACCATCTTGACCTTTTTCTTCACCAGGGCAGTGTCTTAAAACTTTTCGAATAAGCTCTCGTGATCATCCTGGGTCCTTCGAGAAAATCTCTCTCTATCAAGAGTGTCCCTTCGGAATCCTCCCCAATCGCTGCCATCACCTTCTGAACTAACTCTCTGCCTTGAATTTACCCTTTAGAAGCCACTGTTCTGATGGGGCCTTTCTTTGAAGACACCCTGGTAAGGCGTCAAAGACAAGTGTTTTACTGAGAAAACACGTCTGCAGGCATCCACTGGTTGCAGAGATATGTTTAAACACGCTCTGTTTGGAATAAACCGCGACACGTCTGAACTGGAACCCTTTGGTTTTGCAAAAGATATTTCTACACACATAAGTTTAAATGCTGCAAATAGATCCATGTATATAGTCGAGGACACAGGAGACAACACTTCTCATTCTTGATCAAAAAAGCCCCATGAGGGATTGGAACCATGGGGGGGGGGGTTGGAGAAGAGGAGGTGAACCTATAGGTCAATTGCTAAAACATAAGTCTCCATCCTACTTTGGTGAGTAGTTCCTAGGATGCTACAAGCCTGTGACTACCTAAGATGCATTTATTGAAGAAAACCAGACTCAAAAGAAACAATTAGTCCAAAGGACTCACCAACCACAAGAACAGCCATCTCCATTAATCTGACACCCAAAGAACTAGATGGTGCCTGGCCTACCACTAGGCCCCCTCTGATCAGGATCAAAATGAAAGGACTAGCAAAAGGTCGGAAAAATGTAGACCCCCCAAATAATTGTTTTAAACCCCGATAAGAAACAAGTAGGACTCCTGAAACTACAGCACTTCAAAATACCTTCCTAACAACCAACAAGCCTGGTTTTGAAAAGGACGCATTCTCTCTCAGGCTACCTGCCAATCCATCTGAGACCAAATCGGCAAACAGTGGCCCAAAGGAAAGTCAGGAAGGCAGGCGGAAAGGGATCAGGAAGCAGGATGAACGGAAACTGGAGACCGGGAGGGGTGCTGTTAGCTACCTTGAGGACACTGCATCTAAGTGTCCCCCCTCCCCGACTTCCAACATTATTGAAGGGGAAATGAATTTGCTGTCAACTTTCACCCAACCCGCCTTTTTTTAAGCTGTTGCATCTTCTTTTCCTGCTGGATCTTTATAGGAGCATGGTCTTAACGATGCCCAAACAGAAACTAAATGAAAACTTTGGGGCACTTCCCAGCAGGTTGGGCAAATAGGAAGCACTTTAAAAGGTTTTCTCCTGACGGTGACATTTCTTTTGGATAAAGTTTCCAAGGGCGAGTCTCGAAGGTAAAGTCCTAATCATTAAACGTAGTTTTCTTTTTTCAAAGTCCCATTTGACAAAAGCTTGAGCGCGGCTCGAGTAACTCGTCCGAAGAGAACGAAGGTTCGGACGCGCTCCCCCCCTCCAGTATTTCTCGAGCGTTACAATCGTCCAAGTAAGTCATCGATGCGGTCGCGCTCATCCCTAGGTGACCAGGAGACGCGGCGGCCGGCCGGCCCGGTCCCGCAGCAAAGCCCACGCCGGGAGCCCCGGAGCAGGAGCGCGGATCCGCTCGGGGCTCTCGGCGGCGCGCCGTGGGCAGAGGAAACCGCAGCGCTCGTGCGGGCGGCATCCAGGGAAGCCATTTCTCCCGATTTCGCCTCGCCTCGGCCTGGGGCCCCCTCCACCTGGGGGGGCCCGGTCGGCCCGCGGAGCCGGACCCCCGGCGCCGCCGCACGACCCACCGCCATCCGGCCGCTCGGGCCCCCGGGTTCGTGCACTTACCCGCCCAGCCGCCGGCTGGGCCGCAGTCCCTCCTCCGGCTCCCGGGGCCGCGCACGCCGCGCTCTCGGCCCCGCCCCGCGTACGCCCGGGGAGGCGGGGCATCGGAAAACGACGCCGGCGCCGGCCCCGCCTCAGACGACGGCGCGCCGATGGCGGACCCGGCCGCCCAGCCGCTGCCCGGCGGAAAGGCTAGGACTCCGGGCGCTTCCCGGAAGACCGCGGGTAGGAACAGGGAGGGTCTCTTGCCAGGTTCCGGGCTTCTGAGACTGAGGTCCCACCAGAATTCCACGCCGAGGCGCCGAGCGCGCCAGTACGCCTGCCCCGGGGGGAGGGTCTTCGGGCAGGGAGACCCAGAGCTTCCCTCCCGCCAACTTCCTGCGCAAGACCTCCGGGCTGCACCCCGACCCTGGTCCCCGCGCGTGCACGATTTTCCTCGGCCTGCTTGCACTCCAGCGGCCGTGCGCCCCTGGTCTCGGGTCCCAGCCCGTTGTCTCCCACGGACGCCTCGCTGTTCGGGTGCCCCGATTGTCTGGGGTGTACCTCCCCTCCCGTTATCCCCGTCAGAGGGCCAACGTGAACCGGATGATAAGCTGTCTCCCCAAACCAAAAACAACAGTGCACTGTGTAAATCTTCATGGCTGCAGAAAGCGCTACCTTTCGCTTCTGCAGCGGCTGGTGGGTTAGAACTGTTGACCTTGCAGTTAGCAGTCCAACCGGTGACCTACTGTACTACCAGAACCCCTGTGGTTGCCCCAAAAGTCAAATTTTCAGAAATGGGAAACTAAGCTACTAGTTTGTGCTTGGGTGCCGGCAGTCGCTGTCCGCCCTGTGACAGTAGAACTGCCCCGTTGGGTTTTCTCGGAGGAATCCTTTGGGGCAGATGGCAGCTTGCCCAATCCTTAGCTCACAGGGAGGCTACTCAGGTTCGTTGCGAGCGCTTAATGGTCGGGCCACTGGACTCCTGCTACGCTCTTGAGAACCCCCAAATCGAGGATTTCTTAATCCAGAAAAATGAGAAAATCATTCATTTCCAAAACCAAATTGGATTCCCTTCCCATTTCATTTTGGTTTACGTGCAGGATTGGAAATGAAGTGTGTGAAAAAGAGATGGTCCTCAGAGTGAATGATCAGGACAGCAGTCTGCCTTGCACTCACTAAGTATGTGCAGACTTGACCAACTGTGCATCTTTGCTTTGCTTTTTATTGTAGGTACTAAACAGACAAGGGCCTCCAAGCAAGAAGATGTTTTTAAGAGGTATGAGAACTGCTTGGACAACTGCATTCACTTACATAGCTAAGTAGGATAACACTGTTTTAGAGTCCATTCAGACTTGCAACGACTATGTAGGACAGAATAGAATTTCACCTTTACATTTTCAAGGCAGTAAATCTTTATAATAGCAGAGAGCCTCATCTTTCTCCCAAGAAGCAACTCATGGGTTTGAACTGATGGTCTTGTCGCTAGAAGCCCACACCTAACCCACTATACCACCAGGGCTCCAGTATTCACTTACCCAGCTCATATTAACTGAACCACTTTAAAAACTATAATAGGTACTTCCTTAGAAAAAAATTATTATGATAGGAAAGATAGAAGTCTGAGAAGCTCTATGAAGCTTCACATTGACTGATCCAAAGTAAGCAAGGACTTAAGTTGCTGATGAAACTGTAATTAAAGAAATTATCTATGAGAACATACCTGAATTAACCTGGCACTCCTTTTCTATTTGGGTACACTTTATCTGTATGTGAGAGAGTTACAGGACAAGTTTCTCTCTTTATGTCTTTTTAACTAGTAGACTTCGCTTGTTTGTATTAATTCCAGGTTTCCATCAAGGGATTTTCTTTTTCTTTCTCTCTTGATTTCTTAAAGGATTTCAAGAATATGTGTAGTATGTGCAAAGGATTAAAGTAATTGCTGTAAAATTTTTCATGAATCATGTATTGGATTATGGATTGAAAAGCTATCTACTGTGAGGTGTTCCAGATTAAACCTCAAAGATAGGATGTTGAACAGAATGAACATAGTTCCTGTTCAGTGGAAGAGAGTGACACCAGTGAATTTATCACAAGTAAATGTATCATTACAGATCTGTAATAAGACTGAGAGAAAAGACTGGTGTTATAAAGAACGAATATACTAGCTTTTTAGCTGAGGGCTGGAGAGAGTAACTTCTCTGAAGAAATAATAGCCAAACCAAGACTGAAGACTAAGTAGGACTTAATCAGACAAACTCACGTTCATTACATCAAGTCAATTCTGACTCATAGAAATCTGATAGGACATGGCTGAGCCCCGGTGGTGTAGCGGTTGAGTGCGGGACTGCGGCCCACTGGGTTGGTGGTTCAAATCCAGTAGCAGCTCTCCAGGAGCAAGGCTGGGCCTCCCACTCCTACCAGAGGGCAGTATGGCGTTCCCCCCCCCCCCCAAAAAAAAAAAAAAGAAATCTGATAGGACAAATTAGAATTGCCCCTGAGGGTTTCTGAGACTGCAATTCTTTATGGAAGTAAAAAGTCTCACTTTACCCCTGCAGAGCGACCGGTGGTTTTGGATTGCTGACCTTGCGGCTAGCAGCCAGATGCCAACCCCTTATGCTCCCAGAACTCCCAAAGGCTAGTGAGGACTACTTTCTAGTCATATGTGGCAGTATGTGGAGACCCTGAGACAAAGAGGTTGGCCAGTGCGAAGAAAAAAGACAATGCACCCTTTGGTTTGTGGAAGCACTGCTTATCATCATGTGACGTGACTGAGTCAGAATCAACTTGATGGCAGGGAGTTAGATTTTTGGACATTCCGCAGAAAGAGAGATAGTCTGAGGACCAAAGAATGGAGCATAAAATCCGATGTCAGTTGGGACCAGCAAATTCTCAGAATTCCCTTCAGCCTCACTCAAGAGCCTGGCTTTTCAGTGACAATTTTGTGCCAATTTCCTGTATGCCTGGCGTACATCATGCCTGGGAACTGGTCCTTGAAAGCGAAGAAAATAAGGCTGAAAGTTCACATATAAAGCCTATGCTTGTGGCTTACAAAAGGAGTGGACCCACCAGTTTTTATTTTGAATTCTGATGTTTTAATTTATGTGACTCTCTTGGAAGGGATCAAGTTTCACTTGTGCAACTCATTATTGGATGTTGTACAGAGCTAAATAAAAAGAAAAACAGAGAGAGAGAGAGAGAGAGAGAGAGAGAGAGGAAGAAGGGAACAGAGTGGTGTGCAGCATTCTAACTAAGCCAGGAAAGGGTTAGAGAGGCAAGTTGCTGGTCAGAAGAATCTGAAAAAATGAATGATTACGATATTTTTATTCCATGTGTAAAAGAAAGAATGTTAAGGAACATATGATGGAATTGAAGTTATAAAAGTTGTTTGAATTGAGAAATGGTGGTCACTTGGGAATAGAGAAAATAGATTTGAGGTCTGCTTTAGAGAACTTTCTTTGGGAAGCAACATCATTTTTCATGGTTTGACCCTAGGAAATACTGCAAGAGTAAAGTTCAATTAATGTGGCCAATGAGAATTTGTAACTAATCAATACTGATCTGACCACAAACCTGAGGTTAAAGCTCTTTTTTTTTTTTTTTTTTTGGAAAATAGAATAGTTAAAATGTATTTGAGCAGGTCATCCATTGAAGTTAAAAATCCATAGAAGTAGCTTAATTTACTTGTAGATGTTCAGGAGAAGTGGCGCTTTCTAAATGTATTAGAACTGAAAAATGAAAAGGAAGAATTAGAACGTGGCCCTTCAACAAGCCCACAGTCACTGTGTGGCACAAGTGGTTAGACTGTCACCGAAGCAAAGTGTTGGGAGTTCATACCCTCCCAAAAGTCCCTCAGAAGAAAAACCTGCAATCTGACTCTTAGAAGTCCACAGCCTTGAAAATGCACCTGAGCACATTTCTGCCACGCAGCACGTGCGTTGCCGTGAGTCAGAACCAGCTCAGTGGTGGCAACTGCTTTATTCCTGATGTCAGAATGGGCACCACTTGCCAGCTTACCACGAGGATTAACTATGAGCCGCATCAAGCTCAGGCTCCAGCTGCAGGCACGCACGGAAGCCTGCCAAATGGCATTGTGAGCGTGTGAGGAGTATACAGGTCAGATGTTCCCCGTTCTTAAAGGCAAAGGTAGTTAGAAAAAAGGAAAAGATGGAGAGAGAATTTGTAGCTTAAAAGACTAAGACGTATCAAATTTGAGGAAATGGCCAAAACTTAAATGGCGCGGGATACAACTTGGGTAATACAACAAAAGTAACTCAAAAGGGTACTGTAATAGTAAGAATTTTTTTTAAAAAATAGTAAGAATTAAAATAGTATTTACTTATGAGAGAATAATAGATTCTACTATTATGTTTCACGATAAGTGGAAACCGGGATAGTGATAGAGCCTCACTGATGTCACAATAAGGACTAGCTCTTGCTGGGAAAAGTGTTCTGTGTCTAAACCATATAATCGTAGCAATATATTTAACCAGACTTTACAACAAAAGTCGGTAAACACTTTTTGGCAAATGTAACTTTCCTGCCAGACTGAGGCATTCTTCAGCATTTAAGACTCGACATAAGCGCTTTTCCTCTTTAACCTAGCCTCTGGCTTCTTGTCAGAGCAAAAGCTTTTCATTTTAAATACTCAGGGATGATAGAGTATAAACCTTAATTGGCAAAAAAATGCTTCATTTTGTTTTTTATGTTGTCATATGTTGTTGTTAAGTACCATCAAGTTGATTCCAGCCCACAGTGACCCCTATGCAGCACAAAGAAACATGTGCACCCGTGGTTGCCCATTGTTGGAACCAGTCAACCCATTGCTTTCAGATCTTCCTCTTTTTCACTGACCCTATAACGAAGCTCAGTGTCCTCCTCCAGGAACTCTTATCCCCTGATGACATGTCCAAGGTAAAATGGAGATGAAGTCTTGCCGTCCTCGTGACCCTGCTTGCAGCAGAACCAAACACTGCCCAGTCCTACACCACCTGTAGTATTGGCACTGGTGTGTTTGAGCCCATTCTTGCAACCTCTGTGTTGTTAGTCCATCTCACTGATGGTCTTCCACTTCCCCACCGATCATCTATTTTACTAGGCAGGATGTACTTTAGGGATTAGCCCCTCTTGATAGCCTGTCCAAAGTATACAAGGTGAAATCTTGTCATACTTGATGCTAAGGAACCTTTTGTCTTATTTTTAGTAGCTGTCCTTAAATGCTTGCTTAGTTTCTTAATGGAAATAATTCTGTTATGGCAGGCTGCTATGTATATTGTGTAGCGAGTAATTTTTCTTTGAGAGTAAGTGGATCAAAAGTGTTGAACCATAAATGTAAGAGGCAAATATGAAGCTCTCTTAATTTTATATTTTTAAGCATGGGGTCATTAGCCATAATGAAGCTTCCAAGTAAAATAACTCTTTCCTTAAAACGTTAGGAAAGCAGAACTAGAAGCGGCTGTGAGAAGGAAGATTGAGTTTGAGAGAAAAGCTCTACATCTCGTGGAACAGCTTTTAGAAGAGAATATTACAGAAGATTTCCTAATGGAATGTGTATGTATTGAGTTGGCAAATTAATTTATAGCATAAAACCTTTGATCTATCATTTGAAACTTCATGTGAATCTGTTGTCACCACTATGCTAGCAACATATATTTGGAAATAATCAATTATTGCTTTACTACTTTAAAATGTATACTTGGAAAGACTATATTTTCAGGGATCATTTCTACAGTTCAGTACAAGAGATGTTTCTTTGATCATGTAGAGCACCCAGAACACATTCTGGAAAAATAACATGTTTTTCTTACCCCTTTACCTTAGTTCTTTTTTTAAGTAGTTTCCTCTCTGTGATTTCTCTCACTTTCCATGAATGATCAAAAATACTTTATTCGCTCTGTATTCTGCATGAAGTGTTATTTTAAGTAACAAGTTTTTTGGTTGTTGTAATTATATTTTGATAATTTGTAAAGCAAAAATAAAGATCTTTTATTATTTAATACATGCAGAGAACTATAGCATGCATTTTGTCTGTTTTTAACATTTAAAATATTAAATTTTGAACAAGTATATATATATTTTTAATTGTTTCTTTGGGAGCTCATACAACTCTTAACACAATCCATGCATCCATTCATTGTGTCAAGCAAATTTGTACATTTGTTGCCATCATCATTTTCAAAACATTTTCATTCTACTTGAGCCCTGGGTATCAGCTCCTCGTTTTTTACCCTTTCTCCCTCATGATCCCTTGATAATTTATAAATTATTACTATTATTTTCATGTCTTATATTCTTGACTGTCTCCACCCAATTTTCTGTTGTTGATCCACCTGAGAGGGGTTTATAGGTAGATCATTATGGTCAGTTCCTCCTATCTCACCTCACCTTCCCCATGCCCTACTGGTATGGCTACATTAAATATTGGTTCTGAGGGGTATATCCGTCCTGGATATGTTTCCAGCTCTGATCTGTACCCGTGTACATCCTCTGGTCTAGCCAGAGTAGAAGGTAGAACTGGGGTCATGATAGTGGTGTGGTGGTGGTGGGAGAAACATTGAAGAACTGGAGGAAAGTTGTATGTCTCAATAGTGCAATACTGCACCCTGACTGGCTTGTCTCCTCCCTGTGACCTTTCTGTAAAAGGATGTCCAGGTGTCTACAGATGGGCATTGGGTCTTCACAGCCCCCCTCATTCACAATGATGTGGGTTTTTTTGTTCTTGGATGCCTGATCCCATTCAACACCTCGTGATAACACAGGCTGCTGTGTTTCTTCTGTGTGGGCTTTGTTGCTTCTTAGCTAGATAGTTGCTTGTTTATCTTCAAGCCTTTAAGATGCCAGATTCTGGGTCTTTTAATAGCCAAACACCATCAGCTTCCTTTACCACATTTGTTTATGCAACCAATTTGTCTTCAGCGATCATGTTAGGAAACTGAACATCATGGAATGCCAGTTTGATAGAATAGTGTGTTCTTGCATTGAGGGAGTACTTGAGTAGAAGTCCAATGTCCATCTGCTACCTTAATACTGATCCTATAAATATATGTACATCGATCTATTCCCCATCATTATATAGAAATATATTTACATGTGTACATGCCTGTATTTAGACCTCTATAAATACCCTTTGCTTCCTAGTTCTTTCTTCTAATTCCTTTTTCCTTTCCTCTTGTCCACTCATGTTCAGCTTTCATTTGGGTTTCAGTAATTCCTTTTGATTACATTGCCCTTGATCAAGCCTTACTGGCCTCCTATACCCTCCTAACCATCAAATTTAGATCACTTGTTGTTCCCTTGTCCCTGGGTTTGTTAACACCCACATCCTTTCCTCTGCTTCCCCCTCGCCCATGCCCTCCCTCCAACCATTGGTCCCTCCAGATTGTTTATCTCGCCTATCTTATCTAATTAGACCTGTAGAGATAATAAGATGCACAAAAACAAGACAGAGCAACACAAAACAACAAAAAAGAAGAGTCTGTAAATAGTTCAAGCTCTGTTGACCTGTATAGAGTGTTTTTAGGTTGAGTCTGATGGGGTGACACGCCTTGGCCCCAAAGTCTAATTTTGATATTTCCTGAAGACATGTCACTGATGTGCTCCCCTGGCTGTTCTTTTGCATGCCCTTAGTGTTTTGTTTTGGTGTGGTGAGGTCAGATTAGGCACAATTCTCCAGGGTCGTGTGTGTCTCCAGTATTGTCCACTGTGGGGCTATGGGTCAGTGAGGGATGTCATGTCTCATAGTGGGGATGGCCCTGTGGTCCTTTCTGTGCCTTGGCTGCTCTGAGCAGGAATATTGTCCTCTGGGATTGGTGAGCCAGGATGTGCTCCACTCTCTTCCTCCCCCTTCATTTGCTCCTGTGTGCTCTGGTCAGACCTGTCCCTCTCCCCGAGCTGTACCTTCAGTGCTGTCTTCCGAACTGAATTCGTCTGAGGGGAGGAGGAGCTATCCACAGAGTTGGGATTGGGGCTGGCCCCCAGACCTCTCTACTGGTTCCCTGCTTCCACCTTGGAGCACCAGGTTGAAGGCTGGTCCCTCTTTCCCTGTGGAGATATAAACAACCTGAATGGGTTGGGTAGGTTAGTGCCCAAACAGGTATACCTTCATAAAATGTTAAATTTTTGAACAGGTCTATCTTATACCTTTGTATTCTTTAAGAGGAGAAAGAAAAGAAAATTTAAGAATAGAGTTTCTATTGCAAAAATAATTCATTTTGTTTTGGTTCAGCAATCTATAGCTCTACTTTTTTCTCCTGCCTCAGAATTCTTTGTTGAACTATATGATTTACAAAGAGGGGTTTTGTTTTGTAAAAGCTAACATCTATTACTTGAGTCCTTACTATGTGGCAGATACTTCTCGAAATGCTTTCCCTTTATTAACTCTCAGAGAAAGATGTGGCAGCCTGTTTCTGTAAAGATTAAGCTGATCTTGGGGCTGAGCCCCGGTGGCGTAGTAGTTGTGCGCGGGACTGCGGCCCACTGGGACGGAGGTTCAATTCCAGCAGTGGGGCTGGGCCTCCTACTCCCACCACCGGAGAGCAGTGATGCCCTCCCTCCCCCCCCCCAAAAAAAAAAAAAAAAAGCTGCCACTAAGATTAAGCTATCTTAAGTAGGTTGTTAGGATAAGGATCAATGGGATCCAGTGAATTTGGTTTGGTCTCCATTAATCTGGGGGAACCCCCCCTTTGTTTCATCATAGGGAAAGGTCATCACCTCTGCTCACTACAATGACGTCGTGGACGAGCGTTCCATTGGTAAACTCTGTGGTTACCCTCTATGTCAGAAGAAACTGGGAGTAGTAAGTAGACTAGTCCTTTTTTTTTTAACAAAGCTTTTCTTTATATGTGTAGGAAAATACTTTGTACACAGTTTTTGTGCACACAGTTTTTGTCTGTGATTTGAATTCTTTTGTAAGCTGTGGTTTCTTTTTATTAGGTTCCAAAACAGAAATATAAAATATCTACAAAAACCAATAAAGTCTACGATATTACTGAAAGAAAGGTAAGTTCATGTTTTATTTTCAATGTGGAGCCATTAAAGTTATAAAGTAACTCTCAAAATCTTCACTTTGGAGCAAGAGCCATACAAACATTTGTATTTATTTATAAATAGGATTAAAAACGCAATTTAGCTTGAACATTTAAAAGAGGAAAGCGCATATTGGCACAGCTTTGCTGGTGTTAGGTACCATTGAGTCAAATCATAGCGACCCAACGGACCACCAAACAAAACTGCCCAGGCCTCTTCCATCCTCACAGTTGTGACGTGTGGAGCCCTTTGAAATTTCCCGCTCATCTCTGTTACTTCATCCTTTCTTCTATTCAGTTTAGTAGCAACTCTGTATTGAAAGGCAAGTGTCAGCCTTTGCTGACACTCACTGTAGTCTTTTCTTTCTTTCTGCTCTTTTAAATGAACTTATACTTAATGTGTGACGTTTTTTAAGTCCACCCACAGATCATCAGGTCTTTGGTCATTACTGTTCAGTGTGTCGAATCTGTATCGGAAGAGATCTCTTAATTCAGTTGGGATATACTCAAGAGCTTACTCTGGTTCTCATGAACTTGTTTCCATTTTCTTCAGCTTCAACCTGCGTTTTACATATTAGCAATTGATGGTCTGTTCCATAGTCAACCCCTGACTTTGTTTTGATTGATGATCAAGCTTCTCTATGATCTCTTCCCACAGATTTAGTTAATTTCGTACCTACGTATTCCATCTGGTGAAATCCACATTATAATCATGGTTTATGTTGGTTGAAAAGGTATTTACAAGGTTAGGGTAAAAAAAAATTGAAATAAAGAACTAAAAGTTATGTCATTATAAATTAGGGGGAGTACAGATTGGGGATCCAAAGGCCATCAATAGGTGAAGCGGCATCCCCTTACAGAGGAGTTGCAGGGAGAAGATGAGCCAGTCAAGATGCAGTGAAATAACAATGAAATATGCAACTTTCCTCTAGTTCTCAAATGCTTCCTCCCACCCACTATCGTGATCCTTATTCAACCTTTCAAATCCAGCTAGAACAGGGGATGTACACTGGACCTGGAAACATGGGGAATTCAAGATAGATGGTTCCCTTCAGGATTAGTGGTACTAGTGGTGATACCGGGAGGGTAGAGGGAGGGTGAAATAAAAAGGAGAAACCAATTGCAGGGATCTCATATAACCTCCTTTCTGGAGTACGGACAACAGGGAAGTGGGTGGGGGAGACACATTGAACAGTGTATGATATGAAAAGGTAATAACAGTTTGTAAATTATTAAGTGTTCATGGGGGAGGGGGAGGATGGAGGGAGGAAAAATATGGAGAGCTGGTACTAGGGGCCTAAGTGAAGGGAGGATGTTTTGAGAGTGATGATGGCCACAAGTGTGCAAATGTGGTCTGTATACAATTGACGTATGTATTGATGGTGATAGGAGTTGTGTGAGCCCCCAATAAAATTATTTATTAAAAAAATTAATAGAAAAAAAAGTTTGCAAAGAATAAGTCACTGTTTAGCAAAAGTCTGTCATGCAATCTCAAGCATCATTTCTATGACTAAAGTCTTGTTTCCCAACTGTTGATCCTTCTTCATTTCTAATTTTCATATTTCAGTTGTCAGTAGTTATCAATGCATCTTGATTGTATGTTTGATCAATTTTAGATTGAAGAAGTTGGCAGCCTTGTCAATTTCTTCATCACTAACTTTAGTAATTGGTGTGTAAATTTGAATAATAGTTGTGTTAACTGGACTCTTTGTAGGCATATAGATCATGGACAATATTATACTTCAAAATAGAAATTGAAATCATCTTTTTGAGATGAACAGACATCATTTCTCCCATCAAAATGACCACCAATCTACTTCAGGTCTGTGTGATAGGCTGAGTTGACTGGAGAAGCAAATCCAGAGACACTCATATGTAAGAAAGAGCTTTATATCAGCAGTTATATACCGAGAAAACACCCCAGCCCAGTCCATAAGTCCTATTCAAGCCCATAAGTTCCTCTTCAGATTTACCCAGCCACAAGCTATGATGCCAAAGACAGGTAGCTCCCAGGCCGGTGAGTGCAGTCTTGTGGATCCAGTGGCAGTGCAGCCATCTCCAGGGGTCTGGCAGCAATCGGGGTCAGTTAGCAGAAAGTTTAAGACAGGGATAAGGTGGTGTGTGTGTGTGTGTGTGTGTGTGTATATGTGTTTTTCAGGGCCCTCTGTATGAAAAGGTCACTCAAAAGGAGACACCATAGCTGCAACTTGATTGACAGGCTAAACTTTGCCCCTACACTTTTATTTATCTTTAAGTTGACACAAAATTATGCAACTACCACACCTGGGCTATCACTGTTTTTTTCTTTTAATTGTAGTAATAGGAATATTGACATGCTTACACAATCTAATATATCCACTCACATACATTGCTGTTGTTCAATCCCATCAAATGGAGTGATACACTCATCAATGCCAGCAGCTCCCCAGCTCCCCGTCCTACCCCCCACTTTATTCCATACCTTCAGGAGACCATTACTCCTGTTAATGCTTCTGCAGAGTTATCTCTCTTTACTTGTACTGACCAAATAGACTCAAATCTAGCATGATGAATGAGGAATATCAAATAGCAGCCTTAATACTGAAGGGAAGAAATATGAAAAAACTTTGTGAATGGTTATGTGATTCATCAGTGCTATACCACCTCCTGGATTTACCCTTTCTAGGTGGCCCTGAGAGGGACTGCCCAATTCCTCTGCAGATGGATTGTAGGCTATCAATTTTTATGTGTTCATTTCATTTTTTTGACAATTTTCAATTGTTTTGGATTCATACTTTGTTCCATGTTTCTACTATTAATGGATGTTTGCAGCTATTCGCAATGAGTTGTGACCCATCAGCAAATTGACATCCTGAAACTGTTCTCCATGGGTAGCCCTGCTAGTATTTGAAATACCAGTGACCTGGCTTCAGTATTACAACATGCGAGGCACTACAGTGTGACAAACCAACAGACCAGTGGTGCTCTGGCATAGAATTACAATTCAATCGTGAATAGAAGCGAGAGCTTTAAACAGACTCAGGTCTGTGGACACTGATGGAGGGCATTCGAGGTACTGCAGACAAGTGGAGAGAGAATGGATTTGTTCCCATCTGTGGGCCCGCTACAGTAGTTACCCATGTGGAACTCATGAAAATGAAGTCCTATTAAGATCAAGTCTCGATCGATGAAGACCTAGTGTAAAAGGCAAAATTTTTCAAAGATAATGTGAGAATATTTTTATAAGCAAGGTAAAGACACATTTCTTAAGATAAGCAGACGGTAGAGGAAAAGAATTGATGCATTTGTCTATCAAATTTCAAAACTATCAGAAGTTTAAAAGAATGAAAAGTTACCGTTAAAAGATTCATTTCTTGGGCTGAGCCCCAGTGGCGTAGTGGTTGAGTGCGAGACTGTGGCCCTTTGGCTTCGCGGTTCAAATCCAGCAGCAGCTCTCCGGGAGCAAGGCTGGGTAGCTCCCATGACCACCAGAGGGCAGTGATGGCCCCCCAAAAAAACCCCAAGAGGTTCATTTCTCATTTATCATAGGTTCATATTCAGAATCTATATCAGGAAAAGACAACCGAATAGCTGGATACAAACTTGAAATAAATATTTCACAGAAGGCATTTAAATAGTCAATAAATACTTGAAAAAGTAATCAACTTTATTTGTAATCAGGCGAACAGCAAATGAAAACATTTACATTTTCATAGCTCATTAGGTCTTTTAAGATTACTGTGGTCGTAAAGAAACATAACAAACTTTTTGAAAAACTAATGTAGTAAACTTGAACTAGCACCTATTTTTTACCAATCCTTCCTATTTCTTGGTACCCTAGAAAAATTCTTACCCATGCACACCAGTATGCAAGTATAAGAATATTCATAGCAGTATCATAATAGGGAAAATTGAAATAACTCGGTTCGTAGGCAATAAAGTATATTGTACTTGCACAGTGAATTTTAATGCACAAGGAAAATGAATAAAATATTTCACCAATGAATCTTCTAAACATAGTGTTGAGCAAAAGAAGCAAGGAAGAACACAAAACTGATTCTGTTTAGATAAAGACTAATAAACAGGCAAATCTGAAATGGTATTGGTAACTATTAGCTTAGTAGATTTAATCATGTAACTGTAGTTTGTTTACTTTCTTTGCATATTACACATGTTAACAGTAAGAATTATTAAACACAAAATTTAGGACAATAATTACCTCTGAACGTATGAAGATTGATGCGATTTTAAGGAGAAGCAAAGGGGTCTTCAAAGGAGTTCTTCCTATTTCTTACCTTGGGTGAAATAGGTTTTCATTTTATCTATTTATAAAACATTTCTCCTTATGCTGTGTTTTTTATATGTTATGTTTTCACAATAAGGATAAATAACTGGTTTTTATCTTTTATTTTTTAGTGTTTTTGCAGCAATTTTTGTTACAAAGCATCTAAGATTTTTCAAGCACAAATTCCCAAAACTCCAGTATGGATTCGAGGAGAAGAAGAAAGGTAATTTAAATTACTAGTACTAGTGCCTGTATACATTTGTATATATATTGTAATTGTTCCTTGGTACATGTAGAGAGTAAGTCTTTTTCAATAGACTGTTACCATTGTACCTACTGTAAATGTGGGACAGTGGTTATATTTTTTTTTTGGGGGGGGGCTTCACTGCCCTCTGGTGGTTGTGGGAGCCACCCACCCTTGTTTTTGGAGAGCCACTGCTGGATTTGAACTGCCAAGGCCACAGGCCACAGGCCACAGTTCTGCACTCAACCACTATGCCACCGGGGCTCAGCCCGACAGTGGTTTTATATATATATATATATATATTTTTTTTTTTTTGGGGGGGGGACATCACTGCCCTCAGGTCGTGGGAGTAGGAGGCCCAGCCTTTGCTCCGTGGAGCTGGAATTGCACCTCCACCCCAGCGGGCCGCAGTCCCGCACACAACCACTACGCCACCGGGGCTCAGCCAGTGGTTATATTTTAAGCATAATACTTTACACTTAAAAGTAAGAAAATTTATATGTACACATGCTATTTATCAGTTTGTTATTTACTGAGTTTTTTAAAATATAAAGCTTCAACTTTATCTCCAACTTTTTGCTGTGACAGTTGTGTTTAGGAATCCTGTTCATCTCAGAATCCTAAAATAAGTGTGTTCTACTTTTTAGAAGACACTGGATCTTGAGATGCAACTTAACGCTGTGTTGTTTAGAGTAGATACTTTTCATAATAATATCAATAGTACTAAGATTAGAAAGCTCAGGTTATTAATTCATTTCTTCATTAAAATTAGTGCAGTATTTTATTACTTTAAATAAAGCCAATTTAGAGTAATATTTTTAACCAAAAAAATAAATGTTATGGGAATGGTAAGAGTTTATATACCGGGAAATAGTTAAACATGTGCAACAGTTTACTAGTTGTTGAATTCTAGGGGAAAAAATAGAGTCAAAAAATGGCATAATATTAAAAGGTATCAAATTATTGTCATGAAAATGAAACTACACTAACTAGGGATTCCAAAGAAAGGATTACATTCATAGCATAAGGTAAATTAATAGCATACTGTCCCTTTTGATGCTTCGTAATATTTGATAGAGGGTATAACACCAGAAAGGAGCAGTGGCGACTTAGTAATGTGTTGGGCTGTTAGCCACAAGATCAGCACTTCAAACTCACCAGCCACTTCGAAGGAGGAAAGTGGGGCCTTGTGTTCTCGTTCAGACTTATAATCTTGGAAACCCACAGGGGCACTGTGACATGATGGCCTTGATCGTGGTTTATTATAACAGCACAACCCATTGTCAGGGAGTCAGTGCCAGCTCATGACCACTCTGTAGGCTTTCCAGGGCTAAATAAAAGCAAAGGGCCCCAACTTTCTCCCGTGGAATACCTGGTGGCTTCACCCTGTGACCTTTCAATTAGCTTTCATTGCTTCATAGTGGTATTACCAAGGCTCCGTATAAGAACTCAAGACAGTGATATTTGCAGGGAGATAGCTAGCAAGGGACTAAGTGAACTCAATGACAGTGTGCGCACAACGAGATGCTGGTTACCTAAACGACGCCATGCACGGTAAAGTAGGACAGGGAAGAAGATGAAGCCCCTCAGCAGGATGGATTGACAGTGGCTGCAACTGTGGGCTCAAACACAGTTGTGAGGATGGTGCAGGACTGGGCAGAATTCTATCTTACATAGGGTAAAACAAGTAAGTCAGAACCAACTGGGCAGCACGTATTAGCAACAGAAGCCTATAGAGCTCTGCCTTAGGGCCTTTAGTACATGTACAACGTGATAAGACATGCTCTCAGTTCAACTAGCTTTAAATGTATTGACACACTCCCAATCTTGTGTTATTTAGAATGTATAATTGAATTAAACATAATGAAGCTTCGATAAAGTGCATCGTTTCTTCACCAGCCTTTCTGATTTAATTGCTTGGAGGATGAAATGGTGGGGTATGTCCAAAGTGATTTGGAAGTTAAAAGTACCTTTTACTTGCCAGGCTTTCTGCATTTTTGGTGTTCCTTGTACCGCAGCTGCTTATCACCTCCTCTTCTCTATACCACTCTCCCTAGCCTAAAGGGAAACGTTGACCATTTTTTCACTGTAAGGGAAAAGTTAATCCTTCTTCACTGTTCAGACTTTATTTTATCCTTTGCTTCCAAAGTTGTTTTCTCTTTTTAATGTTAGCCCTGTATGCCATAACTCTTTAGAAATGTTTTGTCTTTTAAATAACAAAGAGTTCGCTTTGACAGCTGAGGTGCTCTTGATCTAATCCATGGTATTAGAGATCATCTCCTATGCATTTTAAAAGCTGGACAATGGATAAGGAAGACCAAAGAGAGAATTGATGCCTATATATTAGGGTTTTGGCACAGAATGTCGCATATACCATGGACTGATAGAGGAATGAACAAGCCTCTCCTGGAAGAAGTGCTTTGGACATATTACAAGGATGGACAGTCCCTGGAAAAGAACATCTTGCTTGGTATAAATTAAAAGGGTCAGAGAAAAAGGAAGATCATCATAGTAGCTGCAGCAATAGACTCAATTAAAGCAACAGTCGTAATTAAGTGCAGATTGGGCTGCATTTTGTTCTGTTATAAGACGAGAGCACTTACCAACAGCATGCCAGCCTCTTAATCTGCTTTAGATCTGTTTACCAGGTCACCATTTAAAGAAATCATTTTATTAGGAACTCATACAGCTCTTAGCACAGTCCATCCATACATCCACTGTATGCAAAGCACATTTGTACCTTTGATGCCATCATCATTCTCAAAACATTTTCTTTCCACTTAAGCCCCTGGTATTGGCTCCTCCTTTTCTCACCCCCTCCCTACTGCCTCCTTCATGGACCCTTGATAATTTATAAACTATTAGAATTTTGTCTTGTTGAGCACTGTCTAATGTCTCCGTTTGCCCACTTCCCCATTGTCCGCACCCTAGAGAGGAGGTAATATGTAGATCCTTATAACCAGTTCCCCCTTTCTACTCTACCCTCCCTCTGTCCTCCTGGTGTCACCCCTGTGCCCACTGGTCCTAAAGAGATCATCTGTCCTGGGTACCCCATGTTTCCAGTTCCCTTCTGTACCCGTGTACATCCTCCGGTCCAACTGGACTTAGCAGGTAGAATTCAGATCATGATTGTGGGAGGGGTGAAGCATTTTAGAACTTGAGGAAATATCTGTATTTCATCGTCGCTACACTGTGCTCTGACTGGCTCATCTCCTAACGACCCTTCTGTAAGGGGAGGTTACTTCCCCTTCGGATGAACCTTGGGTCCCCAATCTGTATACCCCTCATTTATAATGATAGAATTTTTAGGTCTTCGATGTCTGATATCTGATCCCTTTGCCACCTTGTGATCCCTCTGGCTGATGTGCTCCTTCTATATGGGCTTTGCTTCTGAGCTACATGGCCGCTTGTTTGCCTTCAAGCCTTTTGACCTCAGATGCTATATCTTTTGATAGCCGTGCACAATCAGCTTTCTACACCACAATTGCTTATACACACCTTTGTCTTCAGTGATCATATCAGGAAGATGGACACGCCATGATATGATTTTGTTCTTGATGCCTGATAACTGCTTCCATTGATACCTTGTGGTCACACATTCTAGTTTGCTTCTTTCATATGGATTTGCTGCTTCTGAGCTATGTGGCTGCTTGTTTATTTTCAAGCCTTTAAGACCCCAGACATTATATCTTTATTAGTTGGGCACTATCAGCTTTCTTCACCACATTTACTTTTGCACACATTTGTCTTCATTGATTGTGTCAGTGAAGGAAGGTGAGCATCAAGGAATGCCAATTTAATAGAACAAAGTGTTCTTGCATTGAGGGGATACTTGCGTGGAGGTCCAATGTCCACCGCTACCTTAATACTAACCCTTTAAATGTATGCATGTAGATCTATTTCCCCATCATCATATTTACCTATGTTCATGCCTGCAATTAGACCTCTGTAAATGCTCTTTGCCTCCCAGTTCTTTCCTCTATTTCCTTTTTCTTTCCTTTGTCCCACCATCGTTCTCCTCCTTCATTTGGGTTTCAGTCATTTCCCTTTGTTAAATTAGTCTTGATCAATCCCCATTAGGCCTTGTAAACCCACCTTGCTACTGAATTTGGATCACTTGTTGTTCCCTGTTCCAAGGATTATCAACACCACCTCCTTTCCCTCTCTTCCCCGTCTCCCATGTCCCGCGGAACCTTCAGTCCCAATTGTTTTCTCCTCCAGACTGTTTATCCAACCTATCTTCTCTAGATAGACTTGCAGAAATAATAATATGTATTAAAAAAACAAGGCGTCACATGATGAAGCGACAAAATAAAACAAATGGATGACAACAACAACAACAGATGTCCGGAAAAAATATATGACTAAGTAAAAAGTAAATAAATAATAATAATAACAACAGAAGAAAAACCTGTAAATAGTTCAGTAGTTCAGTTCACCATTTGTATTAGCTCTTTTTTTTTTCCCCAAATATGGTTACTTGATACTTCCTTGGCTATTTTAAAACTTTTCTTTTCTCTAGTTTTCTAAAACCGTGTCATTTTATACATGAAATGCCAACTTTATCTTAGATCATGAAATCCTATCACTTTATGTTATGTAGTTTTAAAAATTCTATATCACCTGTAAACCCTTTCATGCTCTACTAAACATGAAAGATGAAAATAGCCCAGTTTCCCTAACCAGAACTAATCAGTTTAATTAAATTAAATGTGTGCTAGAGGTGCTTAAATACCCGGTAGGCTTTAAAACACAAAATTGTAAAATCCAAAGTGTGAGTCTTGTTAGTGTGTGGTCCAGTGTGTTACTTCCCAAAACAACTCTATGGACAGCAGAATGGAACACTTGCTCAGTCCTGCTCCATCCCCACCATCGCCCCATGCCCCAGCCCATTGTTGCAGCCACGGGTCAATCCACCGCATGAAAGGCCTTCCTCTTTTCATCTGCCCGTCTCTGGGGACCGGTCTCCTTTGACACGAACAAATTATGTAAAACAAAGTCTCACCATCCTTGCCTCTAAGGAGCACTTTGGCCCAACTCCCAAGACAGATATGTTTGTTCTTTTAGTGGTCCATGGTACTTTCAGTATTGTTCTCCAGCACCATAATTCAAACACCTACATTCATTTTTGGTCTTTGTTAGTCAGTGTCCAGTTTTCACATTATATGAAGCAATTGAAAATACAATGGCTTGGGTTCTCTTGACTTCTACTATGAGCATTGATTGTGGTTCCAACCATGACAAAAATAAAACCTTGACAACTTCAGTCTTTTCTCCATTTATCGTGATGTTACCCATTCATCCTGCTGTCAGGATGGGTCTTCCTTCCATTGTGTTATAATCCAAACTGGATTGGATTGCAGTCCTTGAGCTTCATCAAGTCAGCTGGCCAAGTAACCATCTGCCAAATTTTTTGGCATCGACCAGTGCTTCACCAACTTGTTGAAACATCAGTTGATTTTCCATCTATTTCTGAAGTCTTGATTTTATCCAATGTTTTCAGTACAGCTTGAACTTCTTCATTTAACACCATTGGTTCTTGTTTATGTGCTACCTCCTGAAATGATGGAATGTCAACTAGTTCTTTTTGTCAGAGTGTCTATTTTTTCTATCTTCTTGATATTTTGCCCATAGAATCTTTCAACATTACAACTTGAGGCTTGAATTTTTTTCTTGAGTTTTTTTTAGTTTAAGATATCCTGATTGTGAGGAGAGAATGACTGGACTGATGGTTCCTGGGGGAGGGGGAAGAGGAAAGGGGGGTATCGACAGGCTCAAGCATGGGGGAACAACAAGTGGTCCGAAATTGGTGGCAAAGAAGGTGTGGGAGGTCTGGTAGGGCTTAAGCAAAGGTAATGTAACAGAGAGGAAGTACTGAAACTCAAATGAAGGTGGAGCATGATGGTGGGACAAGAGGAAGGCAGAAGGAAATAGAGGAAGGAACTAGAAGGCAAAGGGCACTTGCAGAGGTCTAAACACAGGCATGTACATATGTAAATGTAATTATGACATGGAGGGAATAAACCCAGGTACATATAGTTAGAGGTTTAGTACTAAGGTAGCAGCTGGACCTTGGGCCTCCACCCAGGCACTCCCTCAATGCAAGAACACTTTGTTCTATGAATCTGGTATTCCATGATGCCCATGGCCCAATATTATCACTGAAGTCAAATAGGTACGTAAGCAAATGTGGAGAAGAAAACCGATGGCACCCAGCTATCAAAGGATATAGAGTCTGGGGTCTCAGAGCCTGAAGACAAACAAATGATCATCTGACTGAGAAGTATTCAAGCCCACACAAAATAAGCACACCTGCCAGTTGGCTGTGAGGTTTCAAAAGAATCACGTCTCAGGCATCAAACAGGAAAAAAAAAAATGTATCACTGTGTGCACACCTTCCTGAGATGATCACCAAGGATAGGTAGGGACATGAGCAAAGGTGGTGAAGATAGCTGATGGTACCCAGCTCTCAAAAGATACAGCATCTGAGAGCTTGAGGCTTGAGGATGACCAAATGGTCATATAGCCCAGGAGCAACAAAGTCCACCATAGAAAAAGCACACCAGCCTGTGCGACCATGAGGTGTCGAGGGAACCAGGTTTCAGTTATCAAAGAACAAAAATCATATCATTATGTGCCCACCCTCCCAATGTGATTGCTGAGGGTAAAAGGGTGCCGAGGCAGACGAGTGGAGGAAACTGATGGCGCCCAGCCACTAAACATTAATGTATCTGGGCTCTTAAAGGAGAACAAGTGGCCATCTAGTGCAGAAGCAGCAAAGCTCACATGGAAGAAACACACCAGCCTGTGTGATCACGAGGAGTTGAAGGGAGCAGATATCAAGCATCAAAGAGCAAGAATCACATCATTACGAATGAGGGGGAGAGCAGGGTGGGTACCCATTTGCAGGCAATTGGACACCCCCTTACAGGGGAGTCGTGGGAAGGAGATGGACCAGTCAAGGTGCAGTAAGGTAGTGATGAAGCATACAACTTTCCTCTAGTTCCTGAAGGCTCCCTTCCAAACAACTATTATCGTCCCAATTCTGCCTTACATAGCATCTGACTGGAGGAGGTACACTGGTAGAGATGGGAACTGGAAATACGGGGAATCCAGGACAGATGAACCACTCAGGACCAGAAGTAAGAGTGGAGTTTCAGATGAAAGGAGGAAAGGTGGAGTAAAGAGAGGGAGCCAATTGCAAGAATCTACACATAACCTCCTATCTGGGGGACAGACATCAGAGGAGTGGGTGAGAGGAGACATCAGGCAGTGTATGATATGACAAAGCTATAATATTTTATAAAGTATTGAGGATGGAGGGGAAAGGCTAAGAAGCTGATTGATATCAAGGGCTCAAGTGGAAAAACAGATTAGAATGACAATGGCAGCAGGTGTTCGAGGTACTTGGCACAGTATATGTGTATTTATGTATTGTGAAAAGCAATATACGAGCCCCCAATAGTGATGTTTAAAAAATGCTGATTTTGTTCATCCCTTTTGGTTATCAAACTTTAGGTTGTACATTTTATTATAGTATTAACTTTGCCTTCTCAAACTTCCCTTTGAAATTTTCCATCCATATCAGTGACTTCATCATTTTTTTCTATTTGCTTACTCTATGATTAAAAACTAGTTTCAGAGTCTCTTCTGACATCCACTTTGGTTTTTCCTTCTTTTCTGCTTTTTTTAATGACCATGTGCTTTCTTTATGAATGGTCGTCTTGTGACCTCCCACACCTTACCAGATCTTCTGTGATTAGTGTTCACTGCATCATATCTATTCTTCAGATAGTCTCGAAATTCAGGTGGGGTTAAACTCAAGGTTTTCTTTTGGCCCTCGTGTAATTGTTTTCATTTTCTTCAACGTTAACCTGAATTTACATATGAGCAGTTGTTGGTTTGTTCCTCAGTCAACTTGTGGTCTGACTTTATTTTCTAAAATTAAGCTTCTCTATCATCTGTTCCCACAGATATGGTCAGTTTTATTTTTGTGTATTCAATCTGGGGAAGTCCATATTAATATAGTAACCTTTTGTTGACAAAAGGTATTTGCTATGGATAAGTCGTTGGTCTTACAAAGTTCTGTCATGTAATCTCCAGCTTCATTTCTATCATCAAGACCATATTTTCCATCTATCGTTCTTTCTTACTCACTTCCACTTTGTGCATTCCAATTATCAGTAATTATAAATGGATTTTGATTGCATATTTGGTCAATTTCAGACTAGTCATTTGTTTCATTCTTCAATTTCTTCATCCTTAGTTTTTATAGTTGGTGCATAAATTTAAATAATAGTTGGACTGATTGAATTTCCTTGAAGATGGAGGGATATAATCCTATGACAGGCAGCATTGTACTTCAAGGGTTAGACCTTCAGATGGTGTACTGACTGATGTTGATATGGAAATTAGTGACAAATCAGGCCTTTTTTATTGCACCCTATTATAATGCCCTATTATAATGTTGACATGTAAGCAAAGATGAGAAAAATCACCTCATGGGAATGTGTTGAAGTGTTGGAAGTAGAAATTGAGAATATTGCATCACTTGATACAAATGGTATATATCCTGGGGGAAATTTGAGGATAATGATTGGTAAGTAACAGACTGAGTTTGGTATGTCCTCAAGTATTAGGGGAGCCAGGCAAGGTTTCTGAATAGTATTTAATGTCATCTATTGTAGAAAATGACTTGAAAAAGAAAGAATATGAAATGCTGAAAGAATCATTACAAGATGATAACGTATGAACTTTATGAACCAGGCTCAAAAAGATTAGATGCTATATTTACGGTAATGGTAGATGCTAAATGAGGCCAGAATTCTATTTAACCTTCCACTTCATTCAAAGAGAGCATTGAATAATAAGATATATGAGGGGGGTACCCAAAATAAGCTAGAAGTTTTTTCCCCAAAGTTATGTATTTAAATTATTTTTACAAAATAGCCCTATCATCTTCAAATTACTCTCCATTTCGCTTAGTATATTTGTCAAATATGTGTTCCATCTTGGAAAACTTTCAAACTCATCTGTTTGGATAGCCCACCGCACCTCAGTGGGTTTTTCCCTTTACCTTTTCTACTTTGTTTGTCAAGTTGCCGTCTCTGTCCTTCATCCTTGAAAACAAAGAGAAGTCTTAGGGAGTGAAGGCAGGTAAGTAAGGTGCTTAGAGCAAGAGAGGCATGCTGTTTTTGCCAAACAAGGGCACATGTAAGCAGGTGCATTGTTGTGGAAGCAAAGTCCCCTGTCTGCCACAAATCAGGCTATTAGGCAATCTTTTCAGAACCTCTACATAGAAAGCTTGATTAACAGTCTGCTCCGATGGAACAGAACTCCCAATGCACTGTCCCCCTTTCATTTAAAAAAAAAAAAAAGAGCATCATCCTGATCTTTGATTTCACATGATGACCTTTTTTTGGTGAGTTAACAGTGGTGTCTTGCGCTGGCTTGATTGATGTTTGCTTTCAGGGTGGTAAGAATAGCACCAGTAATGATCTTGGGGGGATAAAAGTTGAGACACTTCAGAGCTGTTCTTTCAAAGCAGGGCCTATTTCTGCTTGAAGCTCTTCTTGTTGGTCAGTGAAGACCCGAGGCACAAATATTGCAGCAATCCTTCTCATTCTCAAATCTTTTGTTACAGTTTGCTGGACCGAGCTCCAAGATAGTCCCCATCTCTTCAGTGGTCCGTAGTCGATCTTAGACCATAAGTGCACAAATTTTGTTGATATTTTCTTCGTTTGGGAAGTTGATAGACGTCCAGAATGAGGTTTGTCATTGATTGACATTTCACCTTTTTGAAATGAGAAAACCACTCATACACTTGAGTTTTTCTCATAGTGCTGTCCTGGTAAGCTATGTTCAACACCACAACAGCTTCTGTGGAATTTCCCTAGTGGGACACAATATTTCACTACCGTATGCTATTTTCTTAAATTGGCCATCACAAAAAATGAGGTTTGAGTGAAACTGCTTTTCCAAAAAAAAATTCACTATGATCAAAGAGAACCTTCCCAGATAATACACTGGGTGCACTACATCAGAGCAAGTTGTTGGGTGCTCTCCTAGCGGGAAAAATGCATACTTTTTACCCAGCAAAGCTTTTTTCCAGTTTTGCTGGAAATAGCTTTACCCACCCAAGCTTTTTTCCAGTTTTGGGTAGGTACCCCCTCATTTATGTACTGATTTGCATATGGTATAGCTCTAGCTATAAGTTAGGTGTAGTTAGTTGTCAGTATTAGTCTTTTAGATCTGGATGCATTAGTGTTAACTTATGCTGTAATTCCTACAAAGCCCTCTACTTTTTCATCCCTTTCTCCTCTAACACCCTCTGCTTTAGGCTAAATTCTACTGTTTATTGCAGAGACCCTGCAGACCTCACAGACATTGCCTAGAATTAAAGGGTTTACTGTGGCAGTTAACAGGTTACAGTTAGATGAGAAATACCCAGGCTAGAGTTGTTCCTTGAGGACTTGTTACAAAGTTCTTTTGGGTCTGTTAATAAATGCACAAAGGACCACTGGGCTGTAAACCTCAACCCAAGGTACTCAGCTCCTTGGCCACTGTTCACCAAACTCACTGAATTTGTGCTCAAAGGTCCCCAACCTTAAAGCACTCAGCTAGAGAGTGCTCACTTCACAAGCTAACCCCTGCCCTGGGTTAGTCAGTCTTTACTTGTTCTGTGCCTGGAAGGCCACCCCTCTAGCCCATGCTCTGGCTCCTGATTCTGATGTCCTACTGTCAAAACCATTTTCCTGGATCAAAGAAATTCACTGTGCAGGGATTTCAGGGCCCAGTCCAGAGGATGTCCACCATTCCTGGCTCTCCCTTCCCCTCCTGCTCCCACCATTCCCTACACTCTTTTGCTTCAGAGATGGCTCATATACTCAGCAGAATGATTACAAAGAATGTTATTATCAAGTATTCATGACTGAGTCCTATTGTTGTTGAAGACAATCCTGTTGTGTTCTCCCACGTACTCTTACCCAGACCCATCAGGAAAAGGTTGGTGAGAGCTATAGAAACTCTGACTAAGAAGAGCCATATTAAATAATTCACTGTCCTGCACCTCTGCTTCTAAGTTCTTAGGAGCAGAGACTGTCAGTTATTTAATGAATCCACTAGAGGTCACTGGTTTCTCATGGCGAATGTGCCCCATGTCCGCTAATGATCAGAGTTCTCAAACTGAAAGCTTTCCTTGCGATTATATATTTTCCCTTTACAGAAATTATGCTGTTTTAAAGAGACCCTATTTATATGTGGCATAGAGTACAACATCCAAAAGTGATCTTCCTTTAAAAACGTAAATGACTCTTAAAAAAACAACAATCACAGCAATGAGTATGTAATGTATGTGGAGGTATTTTAAAATAGATCTTCATGATAAAAAAATAAATTACATCATAATGTTTTGTGCTAAAATAAATAACAAATTTCATAATCCTTTCAAGAAATTAGGTGTCTTAGGTGTTAGGCCAGGTTGACTAGAGAAACAAATCTAGTGACTCTCATGTATGTGTAAGAAATGATTAATTAATCATTTTATCATTAGTGGGCTCTTAAAAATCTTATAACAATTCATCATTCAGTTGTGTTAAGCACACTTGTACATGTGTTGCCATGTTTTCATTCCATGTCATACACTGTCCATTGTTTTCCTTTGTCCACATTTTGAAATCCGTTGCTCTGGGGAGTAGACTATATGACCAGCCTTGTGATGGCTTCCCCTTTTCTCTCCCTTCCCTTCCAGCCCCCACCATTCCCCTACCCTCCTGATATTGCTGCTCCCGCCACTGCTGCTGAGGGCTTTATCTGTCCTGAATTCCATGTGTCAAGAGTGCTTATCAGTACCAATGTGTGTACTCCGGTCTAGCTGGATTTGCAAGGTAGAACTGGGTCATGGTGGTAGGGGGAGTGAGGGAAGCCTTGAGGAACTACGGGAATGCTGTGTGTTTTGTCAGTGCTGTGATGTAGCCTGGTTGAATCATCCCTTTCTTGTGACCCTTCTATGGGGGAATGTCCAATTGTCCGCAGCTGGGCTGTGGGTCTCCAGTCCAACCCCCCCACAGAAAGAACTTTGCGTTAAGAAATAATCATATATTGGGCTGAGCCCCGGTGGCGTAGTGGTTGTGCGCGTGACTGCGGCCCACTGGGACGGAGGTTCAATTCCAGCAGTGGGGCTGGGCCTCCGACTCCCACCACCAATAGCAGTGATGCCTGCCCCCCCCCCAAAAAAAAAAAAAAGAAAGAAAGAATCATATATCAAGAAAACATCCCAGCCCAGTCCAACTCCAGTCCATCAGTTCCTCGTCAGTCTCAGACAGCCACATGCCATGATGCAGAGTGCAGGAAGATTACGGGCCCGGGGCGCAAAGTCTCACGGATCCAGTCTGGGTCAGCTGGCAGGATGGTGAAGACAGAGAAAGAAGGGGAGGTTGTCCTGCCCAAAGGAGTCATCATCAGGCAGTGACTGGACTGACAGGTTGACTACCACCCCTACACTTTTATATACCTTCAAGTTGGCATGAAATTATTTACCACATCTTATAACATGATTTTCAAACTTTTGACCACTATAATTAATACACTTAATTATAGTGATTGTGATCTCATACAATATAATTCATTTCCCATTCAGTATGTACATATACCTAATTGAAACCAAGGTTTATGAAACAGTAAGCATTCTTACTACATCCTCACTGGACAATGATATTTTTTACTTCATTGCTTGTTAAAGATGTTGGCTGTAGCCCACAAAATTTGTGGGTCCTGAGTTGCAATTTGAAGAGCGCTATTTTGTTTGATCTAGCTCAGGTTCTAGTGATTTTTGCTTTAGAAGTATCTATTTCCCCTACTAGACTTCAGTTTCCTTTTTTGGTATCTAGACTGTTGCATTTTACCTTGAAGTTCTCTTTTCGTTTGAATGTACTTACGGTTCTAAGCCAGTACGACAGTGTTAGGAACTGCATTTTACTTAGATCACAACCCAAATCTATGAAAGCAACCACTAAGAAATCAAGTGGCATGTCATTGGTAAATCTATGACAAAAGACCTCTGTAAAGTATTACAGATCTGTGATGTCACTTTGAGGAGCGGGTAAGGAGAGAGAGCCTGACTCAAACCATGGTATTTTCAGTTGCCTCACAGGCTGTGTGAAAGCTAGACAGTGAATAAGGAAGAGCAGAAAAGAATCGAGGCATTTGAATTTGAATTACAATTGAATTTGAATTACAGTGTTAGTGAAAAATACTGACTTTACCAGGGACCGACAGAATGAGCGAATCTGTGTTGGAAGAAGTACAGCCAGTGCTCCCTCAGAAGCGAGGATGGAGAGACTGCTTCTACCAAGAAATCAATTGTGTCTTTAATCATCTCTTTTTTATCAGATGTTTTCTAGATAAAGAAATGTTGTTTATGAAAATGAGGAACAATATGAGCCAAAGAGTATGGGAGTTTATGTTACCGATAGGTGGCGCTGTCAAGCTAGCATTGGACTGATGCCTTTCAAACCTCACTGTCTGCTCTGGAAAAGATTTGCCGAGCCTTGGAAACCAGGTAGAGGGTTACCATGAGTTGAGATCAGCGTGGTGGCAGTCAGTGTGGTTTGGCTTTTGGATAGTGTAGGTCTGTATCACTTAAGAACTTAAAATATGTTACTGACTTAAATAATTTAAACTTTTCAACCTCTAAGAAAAATGGGCCCCAAGTGACACAAGTGGTTAAACTCTCAACTGTTAACCCCTAAAGGTCAGCAGTTCAAACCGATCAGGTTCTCTCCAGGAGAAAGATGCAGGGGTCTACTTCCACCAAGATTTACAGCGTTGGCAATCCTAGGTCAGAGTTTCAAAATTATGAAGGAAAACCAGAGATGTTCTACAGCATAGCATAGTAACTTAAAATTGATTTTGTTCCCTCTCCCCACCCTTTTTTTCTCCTCTTTTTCTCCCTTATTTTAATTATTATTGGTGAAAATACCCAGTGAAATTGACCTCTTTGGTATCCTATGATCTTACACATCATTTGTAAATAGAACACAGACTTCGACTCAGTTTGATCTTTCTTGCATTAATGTAACAGCTGCGTTCTATCATGGTTAGTGTTAGATTCACTACTTCATGATCTCAATAGTGCAGATGCTTTCCTACAACTCAAAACAAACTCACTGCCATTTTGATTGATAGCAACCCTGTACCACGTGGTAGAACTTCTCTTGTAGGCTGCTGAGACTCACTTTTTACAGAAGCAGAAAAGCTCAACCTTCTCCAGGGTTGGTCTTTGCAGTTAGCCAAACACATAACTCACTTCACCTTCAGGGATTCTGATCATTTACTTGATCTGGGAAATATAATGACGCAGATTAAGGAGTTTGAACTCCATACCTATATAGAAACTTTGGAGTCAAAAAGGAACTTGGTGGCTTTCTAGACCTCCTTTTTTATTGTTAAGCTCTGAAAAAATGACCTTGAGTGTACCTTTAACTTTATGTAAAACAACAGTGCTTTCCATAAAGTGTTTCCTGATGCCCTGTCAGAGAGAGCACTGACCTACATGTCCCTGGTTATGACGCAGTCTGTTGCTTCTCATATTGTTAGCTAGAAATTTTCACCCACTTGGTGACCAGAAACAGACCACATAACAGTTTCAGTGCTGAGACTATGATGCTCATTTAGCTAGGTATATAGTTCTGCTTATAAATGCTGTTTGGGTGAATGTAGGCTCTGGAAAGGAAGGAGGAGGTTTCTTGAATTGTAACCTAAAAATCAGGAGTTCTGAAGTCTATGAATGAAGGTCAAATGTCAAATTATGATTTTAAAGATCAAATTTGAGAGATTGGTTAATGCTGACAGTGCTGAAAGTGTTGTCATAGGCCCTTACCAGGGGAATTTTACACATTTTAATAATAAGCATTATAATCTCAGAGGTGCGGAAGCCAAAAACCTCTGCTGAACAACTCTTACAACCTCTTCCTGAGCAGACACCTCTGTTGCTTAGTGTGAAGAATAAGAGCATTCTGAATAGACTTCCCCCATGTCTCAAATGGGAAATTCTTACTACGGGCAAACTTGCAGACTGCTAGCCCTGTTGGTTTATATTTTTATACATATTCCTTAGAATGTGTACATATTCCTTAGAATATGTATATTTCTTTCATACCCATCTGTACATACACACGTTTGGGGTTTGTTTTTTAACTTTCCATTACCCCAACCTACCTTGTCATAAAACCTAAAAAGCCATTAATCTAGTTATTGTCTCTATGGATTACTTTTCCTGGATTACATATAAAGAACCCTAAAAGTTAAAATTAAACACACAAAAGCTTCAGTTCATATGAAAGCAAAAGATAATAGAAACTAGAACAAATAAAAAATGGGTCAAAAGGGAAAAAAAAGATAATATGTTAAATTTTAACCTAACTATATCTGCAGTAATCCACTTTCCAATGCACTCTGGGAGCAAGACTATTCACACCCCTTGATTTGAGGAAGTTCAATCGCGGCTTAATCTGAAGAGGGACTCTGAATATGAGGTTTGGTCTTTCACTGTCATCCAGCCTTTTTTCTGCAAACCAGGTGCTCAGAATTTAAGCTCTAATACAAGTCCCTCCTCGGAGCTTGGATTTTCCTATTTACAATCCTTGACTCATGCAGGCTGTTGTGCTCTTTCCTTGTGGACTTGACTGACACCTCCCTTGGATGGCTGCTTATTTTAAGAAAAGCCTTTAAGACCCCAGACACTCTTCTTTCTGATAGCTGAGCACCATCTGCTTTCTTAACCACACTTAGCTGTCATCCCTCTCTCTTCGCTGAACACATCATGAGGGAAAGTATTGAGCAGGGCCAGATCATAAGAACTCATTGCTCTAAGATTGGGGCTTTCACAATTAAGTGTGAGCAAAAAAATCCATTCATACATCTAAAGTTTTTTTTTTTGGGGGGGGGGCATCACTGCCCTCTGGTGGTTGTGGGAGCTACCCAGCCTTGCACCTGGAGAGCCGCTGCTGGATTTGAACCGCCAAGCCCGTGGCCCGCAGTCCCGCACTCAACCACTAAGCCACGGGGGCTCAGCCCCCATACATCTAAAGTTTATGTGTATCCCTCGTCCACTTTAGAGGCAGCATTATCAGCTTGATGAGAAAAATTTGCATAACCTCTATGAAGCATTTAGTAATTCTAATAGTAGTATCATTAATCAGTAGTAAAAATATACATAAATACGAAAGCTTTTTAGAATCAATTGCATGGGATGTTCACTTACACAGTTTAAAAACTTAAGTTAACTGAACACTGTTTAAGAAAACTGAGGGTTATACCCAGGCCAACATTGCAATCATATTCTTTCACTAAAAGAAAGCTATGCAGACCTCAGACCTCACAAAAAAGCAAAGAAAGTATGACAATAGCAATTACAAATAAATTGCACATTATCCGACAACCTCAAAAGCAAGAGTTTTAAATCAAAGTTCACTGACGACTACTACCTTCAGATAGCAGTCCTCTGCTTATTCTCTTTTTAGAGTATTTTAGCTTTAAGTCTGAAGGAGTGTTTCAGTTCCTTTAACCTGCCACAATTGTACTTAAGGTACATTTCAGTTTCCTTAGTAGGGTTTCCAAATACACATAATTCTGATCTGGTCTGTGAAGAATGCGGTACACCTCAAAAAGACAAAATCTAAAATCCAGGTAACCTGTAGCATGTAGCCAAGGTCACCAAGAGCTGAAAAGAACTTCGATCAAATATGTTAGCTACAGTTGATGTATGGATTGTTATTAGAGTTGTAAGATCCCCTGATAAAATGATCTTTTAATTAAAAAAAGGAAGGTATGATTAGTAATAACTTACTGGGCAGATTATCCCTTTGGGAGTCTATATTAAGTAAGATTAAGCACTTTTCCTCAAGAGCCTCTTGGTTTACCCACCAACAGAAGTGAGTCACCTTAGAGACACACATACCACACCCCACCTCCTCTGGTCATGAGCTCCTATTGAAATTCCCTCATCACATTTAAGAGTGCCTGTTAATTTGTGGTGACCGTGGAACAAAGCTATATGACAGAATCTATTTGGTCTTGTGCCCCCTATTTAAAAATCTGTCCCCCGCTGAAGTGAAGTCACCCCTGAAGAAGTGGTTTTTTTAAATGTACAAATACATGGACTGTAAGGATTAGGAAATCCGCTACATTGTTTGGGAGACTGGAGTAAGTGGTTACATGACCTGAGAACAGGTGCCTTTCTTTGTCTTGGTGTTTGCCCGTCTAGTAATGGTCTCATACAATATTTGCCCTTTTGTGATTGACTAGCTTACTCGCCATAAGGTTCTGCAGGTCCATCCATGTTGTGGAGGTGCTTTGTAGTTTCATCAATGATTTTTAACGATGAACGAGGCATGGTGTGTATAGTGCAAAGCCGCTCTAGCCATTCTACTGATGGGCATTGGGACCATTTCAAACTTCTTGGTATTGTGCACAGTACTGCCATGAACATGGGAGATGCACGCAGTTATTCTTGTTCTGCTCTTTTTCAGGATTGGGTGGTATTCTCTTTCCCAGTTGTGGTTAGGTAGTGCCATATTATTTTCCACAATGTCTGGACATCTGATTTTTTTTTAAATTGAGCTGTCATCGTCGGTGTTACAGCTCAGACATTGATTTAGTGTGTATATCCCAGATAGCTAGTGACCATGAGCATTTTTCCTTGTGTTTGTTAGCCATTTAAATGCCATTTCCTTGAATTGTCTGTTCCTGTCATTTGCCCATTTTTTAATTGGATTATTTGTTCTTTTAAGTGAAGTCCTGCAGTATTCTATAAAATTTTCCCTGGCCCTTGTGTCATTGCTAAAGATTTTTCCCCATCTGTGGGCTCTCTTTTTACTCAGATGCACATAAATATCTTATTTTTAGTACTGGATATGCTCAAGTATAAGCCAACCCAACTATATCAGTTGAAGCACTTAATTTTACCCCAAAACTGCATTAAAAATGTGCTGGAAAAAATCGGCTTATACATGAGTCTATACACTATGTCTCAGTCATCCATATTGTCTTGTATGTCTGTTTCCTTCTTTATATTTGATAGCCCACATGCACAAGGGTTAGTTTTTGTTTGTTTGTTTTGGGTGTGTGTGGCATAATCAGTTATTCCTAACTTTAGATTTACATGGCTAAAGTTAAAGCAAGTCATCTTTTTTTTTTGGGGGGGGGGGGCATCACTGCTCTCCAGTGGTGGGAGTAGGAGGCCCAGCCCCACTGTTGGAATTGAACCTCTGTCCCAGTGGGCCACAGTCCCGCGCTCAACCACTATGCCACCGGGGCTCAGCCCAACCAAGTCATCTTAATATCTCCCCAAATCAAACTCACTGCCATGGAATCGATGTTGATTCTTGACTACCCTGTGGTCACGCCGCTGTGCGTTTCTGAGACTGTAACTCTCCGACAGTCAGTGGCCACTTCTTTCTCCTGCGGTGCGGCTGGTGGTTTCCAACTGCTGGCCTTTTGTATTGCAGCCCAGCTGGTAACCACTACACCAGCAGGACTCCTGCATCTTGATCTGTACCTTACCACAACTAGTAAGATGAAATTGTTTACCAAGAACTAGTGTGAACGTACTCACTTTTTTTCAGTTGAGCTTTCAGGGTTATTTTTAGAGCAGCTAGACTATAGTAAGGAATAGAGAAAATTTGGAGCAAAGAAAAAAAGTTTTATATTATATCTTCTATCCGATATCAGAAAACTCAAGTCTCGGTCTTTTCTTGTCAACTACTATTCTTCATGTTCATAGATTGGGGACCAGGAAGGGGATTTAAGGTAATTCACAAAACATCTGGAAACAGTGTTGAGTAGTTATCTTTACCAGGAATCAGAAAGAAAACAAGGGGAAGTACATAGCTTGTGAAATACTTCAGCTTTCTAAGAGAAGTGTTCACAAGGGTGTTGTATTCATACCCATTCGGATCTCTTTTTGTTAAAAGAACATTAAAGGCAGTTTGTGCGATAGAACAAAGAACATGGACTTTGAAGTCAGACCCATGTTTGAATGCTAGAGTTACTGCTTGGTGGCTGCGTAATCCTAGAAAAGGAAAGCCAACGCTGTAGCTTCCTCATGTGTGTCGGTTGTGTGGCGTTAAGTGAAAGAATGTGTAAAATCACCTGTGTGCTTTCGTTGTCTGGTGCCATCAGTTCATTTCCAACTCATGGCAACCTTTGGGACAACAGGGGGAAAGCAGCTGGGTGGGTCCTGCACTGTCCTCCCCCGTGTTATTACACCTGATCTGTGCCGGAGGGCAGAGAAGCTGTCTCGTCCTCACCAGTCCGGCTATGTTTGAGCATATTGTCACTGTGTCACTCCATGTCTTTGAGACTCTGCCTCTTTTTCTATGACCAAGCACGATGTCCATCTCCAAGGACCAATCAGTCCATCTTGATAACATATTCAAAATATGTGAAACGATGTTTCACCACCCTCATTTCTAAGAAGCAATTCAGCTATACTTCTTTCACAACAGACTTATTGATAATTACAGTTTTTGTTTTATTTCCTTTGGCAGCTTTTGTTGTATTTTTTACATATAATACACTCCTGTAAATAATGTGCAAATGCATACAATATGCATCATATACATAGGAAACAACTCCGTGAAGGGCTACATTCCATATAACAGTACACAGTAGTCATGTAAAAAAAAGACCTGTCTCTCATCATACTTAAAACTTACTCTATAGTGTTAAGACACACCAATGTAAATAGAATGAGCAGCCACACCCCCTGGATTCAGTTCCTGACTTCTATAGTTACGAGCTCTGTGACTTTGGGAAGATATTCTCTCAGCATTCAACTTCCATGTTTTTAACATGGCGTAATAGTAGTATTATTAGTATTATAGTATTAGTATTTAGTATATTTAGTATAGTAGTATTAGTATTATAATAGTATTAGCTGCATCATTGTTAAGAGCATTCATATTAACCAGGACATTTATAGAGGTCTAAATTCAGGCATGTGCATATGTAAATACGTACATAGTAAGGGGAATAAAACTGTATTCTTAACTATATGTTAAGAATTAACGTTGGGCTGAGCCCTGGTGGCGTAGCGGCTGTGTGCAGGACTGTGGCCCACAGGGTTGGCGGTTCATATCCAGCAGCAGCTCTCCAGAAGCAAGGCTGGGCCTCCTACTCCCACCAGGGGGCAGTGATGCCCACACACAAAAAGAAAGAATTAATGTTGTGGATACTTGGACAAGGGGGTAGGATAAGAGCTGTGAGAGTGGTACATGTGAAAGCAAGAGTAGTCGATAAATAATAAATTTCTTTATTGTAAATGTTAGCATATTATTTGGGTCCCCAAAACTCTCTTAGTGTAATGTTTGGGAAAGGATATGCCTGGCTTGACTTCTGAGCTTAAGGAATTAGAGGTTAAGAAAGCGATAAAAATGGATTAAATTGATGCCCAGTAATTTATTTTGTCCTTGCCCATTGATTGATTTTAGGTCTGTGCAATTCCTCACCAGGGGAATCTAGAGCAAGAATAGCAAGTAGTAGTTTCAGCCTGTTTGTTGATCACCTTTCCTGATGTGTGGTACTGAAATGGATTCTAAAGTCAGTTAAATTGAGATTTCATAAGCAAGAATGCCACCCATGGCAAAGAGAAGGATTGGCAACTGAACTCATTCCCTGTCTTGTCCTCCTACACTAGGGCCTAAACAAAAGATATGCATAAACAAAAGATATGCAAACAAAAGAAATGCATTTCCTAGATCATGCTTTTACAGTTAATGTTGTGATGTTTCATTGTACAGAAAAATACTTGAGGCTCTTGACATTTTTAACTAGATCCTTATTCCTAATTGAAATGATTAGCCTAACTTTTTTTTTTAATGAAAGCATATTCAGTATTTTGGCCTTCAATTGATTTCCACTTTGTTCCCTAAGTGAGATTTATCATTGCCTTTGTTTCTCTCTAGTGTGCAGTTAGTTCCTTATATTTGTATTTAAATCATTTTGCTGACTGTAGATGACTGTCCCTTGGATTAAAGTGCTATTACTTGTGTTCTTCTTCAGATTTAGCTTTGTGAGAGTTTTTTTCACCTCCTTTCTAAACCCATGCTGTCCAATCAATTGTCATTCTTGGTGTTATCATAAATTCTTCTTAAAGTTAAATTAAAAAACCTTTTTTGCATAGTTCAAATCTGTACTACAATATAATCGAGTTTTCAGAAATTAAGGTTAAAAAGTCTTACTAACTGTGTAAGGGATAGCGATAAGAGTTACAAGACAATTATTTCTGCCTGCAAGGAATGGAAAATCTAATTGAAAAACCAGACTTAAATTTATGAAAAGTAATGTTTAGATAATAGTTCTAGTAGTACTCCACACAGAAGCACATAATTAATATATATTTGTGTGCAGATTCCGGGATTTAGAAAAGGGAGTGATAATTTTAGTCCATGTTGGTCAAGAAAAACTTTATTGGGCTCATGGGATTTCAACTTAGTCTTGAAAATAGAGAAATTTTTGAATTAAAGAAGACTTACTTAGGCTTCTTGTTGGTGAATTTCAGTCTACTTTTTCTCTAGTTTTTCATAAAGGGAAAAAAATCTTTATATGAACTGCTCTCTTTTAAAATGTTTTTTATATACTGTAATTAGACATTTAATACTAAGCATTTAGAAATGTTTGACCAAAAAAAAGAGAAATGTTTGACATGTGCATTGCTGTATCTCTGCCTTCAATCTTTTACTTCTGTGTTTCTGTCACAGACACCCTGGTTTTGAGCTTCTAAAGGAAGGACAAAGGTATGGTTGCATCAGTATCACTTACCTTCTATATAGTCATGCTAGCAGAAACTTTAGTAACCAGGTGCTATGAGCGCTTGGACTTCCTGTGCTGATGCATGATGTAAGTACCCCATTCTAATTCACACAAAGAAATATTTGGCCTGTTTAGCTTTTACTTTTGTGGTGGTAAGATGATGTGTTTGACTTGTATGATTTATTGTACTGCTGTCCCTACCGCGAAGTCTAATTGAACCTGTTGAAATATGACACAAACACAACTTCCAATTTAGAGACTGTGGTTCTTTGTCAACTAGAATATGCCAATTACATTTGTTGAAAGATTTTATTACCTTATTTTATAGGATCAGTGAGTATATCAGTTATTTAATTATTGAAAAGTGTCTAAAGCACTGATAGAAATTCCAAGTTTGACTCACTGATTTAATAGCCTGGCCATAGCCATCTGTCAACACATGTCCTTTTACTCCCAGAGAGATTTATTTATTGATGTATATTTTAATTTATAATTTCAAAATGTTATGAAAAAATACATAGCCACTTTAAAATGTTTCATCTCCAAAGGAACCCATGAAATAAATGAAAAGTGAATTGTTCTGATTTTTTTGAAATTATTTCTTTTTTTTTAAATCATTTTATTGGGACTTCAAACAACTCCCATCACAATCAATACATACATTAATTGAATTCAGACCACATTTGCACCCCTCTTGTCATCATCACCCCCGAAACATCCTCCTTCTACCTAGGCCCCCAGTACCAGCTCTCCATTTTTCCCCTCTTCCACCTCCCCCATGAACCCTTAATAATTTACACATTGTTATTACTTTTTCATATCGTACTCTGTTCGATTATCCAAGAGCCAGTCCCATGACTATATTAGTAAAATTTAACTTAAAAAATTAATATGGAACAGACTTTTCCTCCTTTCTTGATTCCCATCTACAACCTTGTTTCCAACCCTTCAGGGTTTTTTTGTTCCTATTGTTGTTGTTTTAGACTTTGCCCCAGAATTCTTCTCACCGTGGTCTTTTATCTGAATGTGGATCTGTCTGAGGGCATCTGCTCTCCCACCTGTGTTTATCTCAAGTTTGTGTTGGCAGAGTTAGTTTTTGCCTTTACTCTTTGATAATTCTTTATCTTTTTCAAACCTAATCAGATAATGGAAAGAACATATAAGCCAAACTGAAGCTATTGCCTTTTTGTTAGCATTTTGTTTTAACACTACATTTTTCAATATAAATCTTTCTTTGAGGAATGATGATTTGCTAATCTATTTCACTTTATTAACTTCGTGTGATTTTGAGTCTATGAAATCTCCCATGTGACTGCCATTGAAACTTTGAAAATGCTTACCTACCTCTTTTTTTTGTTGTTGTTGTTGTTGTTGTTGTTGTGGACATCACTGCCTCTCGTGGTCATGGGCGCTACCCAGTCGCCACTGGATTTGAACCACGAAGCCTGCAGACTGCAGTTCCGCACTCAACCACTTACACCACCGGGGCTCAGCCCGCTTACCTACCTCTTTTATGCGTTTAGTTTTATAAACAAGGTTCTTGCAATCATATATATATATATGTATATATGTGTATATATATATATGGAAAGCAATAATGGAAATTGCAAAAGAAAAACTTTTTTAAAAGATTATATGAAATAGCCATAGAAAAGGAATAGGCAAAAAAAAAAAAAATCTAAAAAATTTAGTGTGATCAGGCTGAGCCCCGGTGGCGTAGTGGTTGTGCGCGGGATGGAGGTTTGATTCCAGCTCCACGGAGCAAAGGCTGGGCCACCTACTCCCACCACCTGAGGGCAGTGATGCCCCAAAAAAAGCAAACCAAAAAAAAATTTAGTGTGCTAGAATTAGTAAATGTTTCTTTTTGCTATACTCCTTTACACTTTTTTTAATGAAAAAGAGAATGACGAACTATATCAAATATATACTCATGGTAGACAAATCATAAACTTCTTTTGAAATTTATATATCAAAGCCTATTGGCAAGACTTTGCCTCGGGATATAAATGTCTGCCTTGAAAGTGTCAAACTATTAGTACTGGGGGGGCACTCTGTTTTCCTGTTATCGTTATTTTCTTTCTTTTTTTCTTTTGCAGTGGCCACTCTGGAGAAGAAGTACAGCTGTGCACTCAGGCCATTAAAACATCAGATATTGACGATCCTGGCCATTCTGAAAAGCAGTATGAATCCAGTTCTTCCAGCTCCCTTAGTGATAGTCACAGTGAAGATGAGCAAGACTTTGTTTCCTCCATCCTTCCAGGAAACAAACCAAGTGCAACGGGTATACGGCCACAGCTGCGCAAAAAAGACAGCATGAAAAAGAGAGCTGATCACAAAGCTGCCTCCCCGCAGACAGACAGAGCGGAGGCAATAGAAGATGTTGCAGAGCAGTTAGACAATTGCAGATTAGGCAATCAGGAGAAAGCTGCCGCTTCTGCTGTTTGTGTACTTCCTTCACAAAATGTAAACACGCAAATTTCAACAGACGGTCCTTTGCAAGAAAAAGTTACAACTGAAAAGTCTGAACATAAATATTGGAGCTCAGAAATAACTCTATTAGGCATAAGTAAGAAAAGTGCAGAACATTTTAAGAAGAAATTTGCCAAATCAAACCAAGTTTCTAGGTCAGGGCAAGTCTGTCCTGAAGTTGCAAAGACAAACTTACTTAAAGTCCTAAAGGAGACTTTCATTGAGTGGAAGACAGAAGAAACCTTAAGGTTTTTGCATGGTCAGAATTATGCGTCTGTGTGTCTGAAAGCCCCTTCCGCCCCTCTGATGGAAGCAGAAGAACTTGATGAAGATGACGTAAACTCTGACCCTGCCCCTCATTCCCCTGCTTTAAGACACTCTCAGAACAGTTTGGATGAGGCCTTGCCTTTCAGGGGATCAGAGACAGCCACTAAACCATTACCAAGTTATGAGAACTTGAAAAAAGAAACTGAAACACTAAATGTAAGGATTAGGGAGTTTTTCAGAGGACAGTATGTTTTGAGTGAAGAACCTACAAAATCCCAAGACTCAGAAGAGGTATGTCCAAATATGTATTCCCATGCTGGTAACATACTCGGCTTTATACAAAGTTAGTTAATATCTCTTGAATCTGTTTGCTTACCTGTAAAGGAGATTAATGATTTCCCTTTCAAAATTGCTCTGAGTTTTAAATGTGTTTTTTTAAAACATTACAAGGTTTACATATTGGTACTCAATAAGTACAAGTTAAATGTAGAGAATGAATTTCTACAACTGAGATTTAAAGAGGCTGTCTTAGTATTTGCTTTAGCCATTTTTGGTTGATGTAATATATTGTCTAGAAAGTGAAGTCTTTTGGCATGAAAACAAGTTATCAATCGTTTCTCGACCTTTTGACTAAGATTAAGTGTAGAAAATTAGTTACTGTATTTTTTGGACCATAAGATGCATCCAGTTTGTTAGAGTAGGAAAACAAAAACATTTTGAACCAAATGATAGCAATATACTAAAATATTTATTAACGCAAAATATGGTAATATTTACCAGTATGAGCTCAACAGTCGTGTTAAGAGCCATCATCACTTTCATTAACAAATGAAGGAAGGCCTGTGCTGTGCGGATCATGTGACCTGCCAGTAGGCGGGACTTCCTCACCCTCATCTTCCCCCCACTTGGGCAGGGGGGGAAGAGGGAAGCGTGTGTTATGGTCTGACAAACACGGCACTTTATTTTTTTTTTAATCTCATTTTTTCATTAAAAGATCATTTTATTGAGGGCTCTTACAGCTCTTATTACAATCCATACATCAATTGTATCACGCATCTATGTACATCTACTGCCATCATTCTTTTCTAAACATGTACTTTCTCTTCAGTTCTTGGTATCAGCTTCTTGTTTGTTCCTCCTCCCTACCCTGGTGACCCCTTGATAGACTAAATTATTATTTTCATATCTCACACCAATCGCTGTCTCCCCTCCCCATCATTTCTGTTGTTCTTCCTCCTGGAGGGGTGTGTTGGTTATATTTTGATCATCATGATCGGCTCTCCCCTCCCCTTCCTCTCCCCAACTTCCCCTACCCTTTGGTATCACTACTGCCATTCCTGTTCCAGATTCCATGTGTAATGAGCTTTTATCTCTTTATCTGTGCTTGTGTACATGCTCCAGTCTAGTCCCAAGTGAGAAGCAGCACTGGGAGGTGGGGGGGTGGGGTTGGGGGCGCCGGTGAGGAAGTCTCAGGGAACCAGAAGAATATCATGTGTTCCATGTGCTTCGTTGCACTCTGGCTGACTCATTCCTTTCTTGCAATCTTTCTTTGGAGAAATGTTCCATTGTCTACAGATGGGCCTTGGGTGTCTGCTCCGACCACCCTAGTTCTCAATAATGTTTTTGTTTGTTTGCTATGGGTCTTCTGATGCCCATTACCTGGTCCCAATGACACCTCATGATCACACTGGCTGGTGTGCTTGTTGCATATGCGCATGTTACTTCACTGCTGGATGGCTGCTTATTTAACTTCAAGCCTTTAAGACCCCAGATGCTACAATTTTTAATAGCGAGGCACCATCTTCAGCACTTTTGCTTATGCATACATTTTGTCTCCGGTGATTGTGCTGGGAGGGTGAGCATCACAAAATTCCAGGAGAGCATTGTTTTGTTTTAAAAATTCCTATACATAGCTTTAATGTGAAATTTCTAATATATGTGTGTATTATTTTTTTATTTAAATCATTTTATTAGGGCTTCATACAACTTTTAATCACAGTCCATACATACATCCCGTGTATGTCAGGCATATTTGTACATTCGTTGCCATCATCATTCTCAAAACATTTGTTTTCTACTTAAGCCTTTGATATCAGCTCATTTGTCCCCTCCTACCCCTCTCTCCCCTCCCTTGTGAACCCTTGATAATTTATAAACTATTATTATTTTGTCATATCTTACACTGTCTGATGTCTCCCTTCATCCCCTTCCCTGTTTTCCATACCCCAGGGAGATGGTTATATGTAGATCCTTATAATTGGGTCCCCCTTTCTACCCCATCTTCCCTCCACCCTCTCGGTATCACCACTGTCACCATTGGTCCTGAAGGGGCCATCTGTCATGGATTCCCTCCTATCTGTACCAGTGTACATCCTCTGGTCTAGCCGGATTTGTAAGGTAGAATTGGAATCATGATGGGGAGGGGGGTGAGGAAGCCTTAACGAACTAGAAGAAAGTTGTATTGTTTCATTGTTGCTATACTGCACCCTGACTGGTTCATCTCCTTCCTGCCACCCGTCTGTTAGGGGATGTCACTTCATCTACAGATGGGCATTGGGTCCCCAATCTGTACTCCCCCCACATTTACAATCATAGAATTTTTAGTTCTTTGATGCCAGATATCCGACCCCTCCTATAACTCTTGGTCACACAAGCTAGTGGACTTTGTTGGTTCTGAGCTAGATGGCCGCTTGTTTACCTTCAAGCTTTGAGACCCCAGATGCTATATCTTTTGATAGCCAGGCACCATCAGCTTTCTTCACCACATTTACTTGTGCACACATTTGTCTTCATTGATTGTGTCAGGACGGTGAGCATCAAGGAATGCCAATTTAATAGAACAAAGTGTTCTTGCATTGAGGAAGTATTTGTTAGAACAAAGTGTTCTTATAGAGAAGGAAAGTATGAGCAGAGGCCTGAAGTCCATCCGCTATCTCAGTGTATTGCCATATAAATACATAGGCCATTACCTCTATTTTTACGGATTAGTGTATTTACATATGTACACACCTATGCTTATACCTCTGTCGTAGCTTTGCTTCCTAGATCTTTCCTCTGTTTTCTTTTACTTTCCTCTTTCCCACCATCATGCTCACCCTGCTCTCACTTCTTAGTAATTCCTCTCAGCTATATTGCTGCCGTTCCCACACCCCAGTATCTCTATATCCTCCCTGTTGTTGATTTTAATTCCCTAGTTGTCCCCCGTCGATGGTGTTGTTTGTTCCCCACCTTCTCCTCCCCTCCAGTCCCTCTGGGTCCATCGATCCATGCCCTTGCTTCCCATGCCTGTCTGCATAAGTAGTCGAACCAACAATGACATAAACCAAACACTAAGAACACAAAAGACCAAAAAAAAAAAAAAAAAGGAAAAGAGAAGAAACATGCATATTCCAAGTCTGTCCACTGACCTTTATGATTATCTGCCCCCTGGCCCTGGAGGAATTCCAGGAGCTCCCCCTCCTCACCTGAAGTCTACTTTGGAGGCTCTTTCGGGGCTTTGGGGCTTGGCTTGGCTCTAGTAGCTGAACTGTTTCGCTCCCTTCTTGGTCTGCCTCTCTGCTGGGGCATTCAGACCCCACTACTTCCCCACTGTGTGTTCCCATTATTGCCCTCTGTCACGGGATGCTCAGTAAGAGAGTGCCAGGAGCTGTTGGCCACCCTTAGCCCTCTCTCTGCCTTGGCAGTTCTGTGCAGAGGCATCGTCATTTGGGCTTGATAGGCCAACAAGGGGTCTAAGCTGACTGTCCCTGTCTTCCCTTCTTGGTTTGCTTCTGTAGGCATGGTGTCTCAACCCCTTAGGTTTAGTGTTCTCTGTTGCACGTTCTTCTAGGGAGGGGTCAGTTTGACTCTGGGTGGACTGGTCTGCAGCCCCTCCTTTCATGCATTCCTCCACACGGTTTTGTTGAATGAGTTACTTCAATGACCCTGATAACTTCATTATCTGGATTCCTTGGGGGCTGACTTCTAAAGTGGAATGTTTTGGATTTTGATCATATTATTTCATTATTTGCTATATGTCAAAATTGTATATAGGAAGTGACAGCTATAATTTTAGACCCAGGATAATGTTATCTTCTTTTAGAATAGATTTAGCTCTACTGAGTTAAGCTCATGTGAGTCTAATTTTAAAATCTAGTTCTTTTTCAACTGTGCCCTAGTTGTAAACTTTGGGGGTTTGATGTTGATTGTTCTCCTACGTCAGAAAAAGAATGTAGAGGCATAAAAAAAAAGAAAAGAATGTAGAGTTTTGATTTTATGTAAACACCTGATTGAGCATGATCCCAGCCCTCCACTGATAAGTTCCTCTTTTTCTATTTCTTATTTAAGAATCAAGTTCTTAAAACTAGTTTTAGAAAATTATTTGTAGCATTCCCAAACCACCTTATCCAGTCAGGGATTAAGATTATTTGAACGTGGACATTTGTCCTGGTAAGAGCTGGTCTATTTGCTATTCATTCTTCCTGCGAAGGTCTCAGTCCCTCTTTGTCTCAGAAGCAAAAACCAAACTCAGGCCACCGAGGCACTTCTGACACATAGTGAAACCTTCTGGGCAGAATATAACTGCCTCTGTGGGTTTCCGAGAGTGTGCATCTTTACGAGAACAGAACGCCTTCTGACTCTCCTTTGGTGCATCCGGTAGTTTTGAACTGCTGACCTTGTGGTTACCACCCCAACTTATAACCCACAACACCAACATGCCTTCTTGGGCTTTGCTAGTACTCCCTTTTTGACATACTTTACTTTTTATTAGAAAAACTCAGCTCAGTCCTTAACATCTCATTCACTGCTTCTGGAATTGGTCAGTGCTTCTCTGGATTTACTTTGCCAGGATCCCGGATCCTAATTTTTTAAAGTCCTTTAGCTTTCTGATGCTTTCAAATAAATGTGGAGAACCTTCCCCAGTTTTTTCCATTCTCATCAGGAAGATTGATCTGATCTGCCATTTCTTTTCTTTTTTGTAGTTGTTATTTATTTATTTATTTATTTATTTATTTTAAAAATCTTTTTATTGGGGACTCATACAACTTTTATCACAATCCAAATTACATTCATTGTATGCAAAGCTCATTTGCTGCCATCAACATTCTCAAAGCACTTTCTTTCTACTTAAGCCCTTGACATTAGCTCCTCATTTTCCCCTCCCTCCCCACTCCCCCCTCCCTTGTAAACCCTTAATAATTTATAAATTGTTATTATTTTGTCATATTGTATACTGTCCGGTGTCTCACTTCATCCTCTTCCCTGTTGGCTGTACCCCAGAGAGGAGGTTGTGTGTAGATCCTTATAATCAGTTCCCCCTTTCTATTCTACCTTGCCTCCCCCCTCCCGGTATCACCACTCTCACCACTGGTCCTGAAGGGATCATCTGTCCTGGATACCCCATGTTTTCAGTGTACGCCCTCTGGTCTAACCGGATTTGTAAGGTAGAATTGAGATCATGATAGTGGGAGGGAGGAAGCCTTTAAGAACTAGAGGAAAGTTTGCATGTTTCATAGTTGTTACACTGCACCCTGACCGGCTCATCTCCTTTCCACGATGGTCTTTGGGTCCCCAATCTGTACTCCCCCTCTTTTAGTAATATAATTTTTAGTTCTTTGATGCCTGATACTGGATCCCTTCGATACCTTGTGATTGCATAGGCTGGTGTGCGTCTTCCATATGGGCTTTGTTGTTTTTGAGTTAGATGGCCACTTGTTTACCTTCAAGTCTTTAAGATCCTAGACAATATATCTTTTGATAGCCAGGCACCATCAGCTTTCTTCACCACATTTGCTTATGCACCCATTTGTCTTCAGAGCTGATCTGCCATTTCTAGAAGCAGAGTTCTTCATAACATATTTGTGATATTTGCTCATTTTAAATCTTTAATCCCTTATATCAGTATAACATTTAGCAATTTACAAATTCCTTTTGTGTAATATGCTCAAAGAACATTTCCGTTGCCCATTCTGACCCATATACACCCTTAAGGCAGACTAGAAGGGCCCTTAGGGTTTTGAAGCTGTTCTCTTGATGGAAGCCAATTGCCACACTTTTCTTTCATGGTGAGCTCATTGTACTGGGTCTGTCTTTCCGTTAGTCATTAGTACCCCTGTTTCATATATGGGCAACATTCATCTCAAAGGGAGCAAATGACCCAATTAAGTCCTGTGAACTTAATTTTGAAGCCTTTCTCTACTGTGTGTAATTATAAGCTTCCAACTTTTCTTATCAGCAAAATAATGCAAAATTTTAATCCTATTTTGTTTCACTTAAACATCTGTTTCAGCGTGATCCCACCTTTCCACTGATAGATTCAAGTTCTCAAAACCAGATCAGGAGACGCATTGTGCTTGAAAAATTGAGTAAAATGTAAGTATGTCACTCCAGTTTTGTTATAATTTAACATGAATTCAGTTTCAGGTTCTTTATTGTATTATCCTTGCATTTTGGAAAATAATGTGTGAAATTCACATTTGTCTCTTTAACTGAGAATTTGCATTTCAAGCTATCCTTTTTAAGGCAATATTAGAAGAGCAAATTCAGTGTAGAAGACAAAGAAACACCTAATGAAGAAGGAGGTTGAGATTATGAGAGTAGTCAATCAAACTGCCTCCATCCCACTTAATACTCTCATGAAGTCAGGGAAAACCATCAAAGCTAGACCCATTCATGTGCTGCTGTGCGGTACTGTGATACCTCACTTACATTTGACGTGACTAAGCTTTAACAGACCTGTCGCTCACTCTGCTTTTACATTCAAGTGACCGTTTAACCCTCTGCAACCTCAGCTTTTGTTCAACTGGTGTCTTCAGTTTAGCTTTTAGCTCTCCGTGGTGGAAACAGTTATTCTTTATTCTTATATTTTATCTTTTGGGGGTATTTTATTAGGAGCTCTTTCAGATATGATTATAACCCATAGTTCCATTAGCTCAGCGGAGGGAAAGGGGGGAGTGGGGAACTGACATTAACAATGACTGTATTAAGCACCACTTTAAGGGAATGAACAGCAGGATTTTAGATGAATGGATACATTGGGTGATGTGAGTTATGGCAAAAGCAAGAACAATGACAATATACAATAAGTGTTCAGGGGGATGGTAGGGTTGGAAAGGAGGGGATAAAGGGAACTGATAGCACGGAGTTCAAGAAGAAAAAAAGAGGTTGAAAATGACAATGGCAGCAATTGTACAGCTATGCTGGCTCTCAGTCAGCGGTTCTCAGTCTCATGCCGTGACCCTTAGCACAGTTCCTCATGTTGTGGTCATCCTCCAACCGTAAAATATTTTTCTTGCTACTTCATAGAAGTAATTTTGCTACTGTTTTGAATTGGGCTACCCCTGTGAAGGGGTTGTTCATCCCCCCATTGAGTCGTGACCTACACGTTGAGATCTGCTGATCTTATGGAACTATGGATTGTAATAATATCTGAAAGAGCTCCTAATAAAATGCCAAAAATAAATAAAAGAATAATTGTTTCCATAAGGTCTGTTAAAGCTTAGTCACGTCAAATGTAAGTGAGGTATCACAGTACCACACAGCAGTACATAAATGGGTCTAGCTTTGATGGTTTTCCCTGACTTCACGGGAGTATTAAGTGGGATGGAGGCATTTGATTGACTACTCTCATAATCTCAACCTCCTTTATTAATGTGTTTTCTTTTCCAGTACCCTCAGGGAATCATTTACTCCTATCACTGTTGGTGAAGGGTTTATCTAGCTTGGATTTCATACACTGAAAGATCTTAATTGTACCAATGTACATACTCAGGTCTAGGAAAGTTAATGAGGTAAGACTAAGGCCATAAGAAACAACTATTCTTGTAATTAGCCCAGTCACAAATGACATTTTTTTAATTGCTATTTTGATTTCTCTTTCAAAAGGTACATGGAAATCCTTTTTCCAGAGGTCTGAGTTTTTGTCTTAAACTTTTCAACTTATATTTTCTTTCTTTTTTAATCAGGAGAGATGTTTTTAGTTGTTGGTTAATGTCTGTGTGTGCATATTTGAGAGAGTACATTTACTTTTATAGTAGTTTGAAATAAAAACACACTGCATGAAAGCAACCCCTATCTTGAGCAGTACAAATGTAAAACATTAGTCATGATATAAGAAGTGTGATTGCTTCACTTTAAAATACATATATCTAAGCAAAACTTGAAATAGTTTTTGATTGGTTATATGTCTTGATCTATTATAAAAGATAAATCAAGAACTTTTCTAATAGTGATATTAAGAATAAGTAATTAAATTAATATCTATTAAGTATCTATGCTAGACTCTTTGTATATAATAGATCTGAATCACTTTCACATTTATCAGGTCCTTATACTTGTTAGTCAAAAACAGTATAAGTCACCGTGTCTGATTCATAGGATTAGAAGGTGTCAACTATACCTTTAAAAGTTGGAACAGGGCTGAGCCCCGGTGGCATAGTGGTTGTGCACGGGACTGCGGCCTACTGAGACGGAGGTTCAATTCCAGCAGTGGGGCTGGGCCTCCTACTCCCACCACCGGAGAGCAGTGATGCCCAAAAAAAAAAAAAAAAAGTTGGAACAGATTGTCTGTACTTGTGTATAGTCATTACATGAGAATTTTTTTTCGAACCATTTTATCGAAAATTAATACAGTACACATCATTCCATAGTTCAGTCACATCAAGCAGTATTATATAATTGCTGTCACAATCCATTTCAAAATTACACAGGGATTTTTGTAGAAATAATTCTCTAGACAATTTAGCTAGTTGAGTCCATATTTAAAGTGTAAGTACCTTGTATGTTATTGAAGGACTTAAGTTCTATCTAGGTTAGGGGTGCAATAGCATACCAAAAAGAAGCCCACTAGAAGACCAGATACAAATAATGGCACAAGAATGAAATATGAGAAGCGCGCTAAAGCAAAGCTCTTTATAGAGACATGGAGCTTCCCCTTAGGAAAAACAGGTTTTTTTCTTATTATAACACAGCTCATTATAAAATGTACCTTTTGATTTATTTGGTTTGTGATTTAAACAAATAATTACTAGACAGGCATTTTGTGTTAGTCTGAGTAGACTAGAGAAGTAATTTTATAAACATATATAGGGGAGGGATTTATATATAAGAGGAATGGAACATTGAGAAATCATCCCAACCCAGTCCAGTCCAAGTCCATAAGTCCAATATTAACCCATATTCCCAATACCAGTCTATAAAGTCTTCTTCAGATTCAGGAGGCACATGCAATGATTCCAGGACAATCACCAGCTAGTGGGTGCAGAGTCTTGTGTATCCTGGGTGGTAGAAGCATTTCAGCACTGGCAGGGGCCTCTGTGGCTTTTCCAGCTTCAGAGGTTTGGTTCCATCAGGGTAAGCCCATGTGGCTTCTCCTCCAGCTCCTAGGACTCAGAATCTGTCAGCATGCTGTGATGTTGTTTTATCAGTAGAGTATCTCCCTAGGGACTGTCATCTCCATGGGGAAAATAGCACGATATTTCCCAGAATTCTCAGAATGCCATGCCCACACAGAGGACTCATTGGCTATCTCCAGAGTGACAGATTAGACTCCACCCCTACACTCCCAATTATGAAATTGACACCAAAGTACATTACTGTCACAAACTTTGATATAGAAAATTATATATGGATTGGGTATTAAATGATGGTAAGGATGCCATCAATTTGATTAGATGTGATAATCTTATTATAGTTTGCCTTTTTTTTTTTTTTCATTTTATTGGGGGCTCATACCACTCTTATCACAACTCATACATATATCCAGTGTATGTCAAGCACATTTGTACATTTGTTGCCCTCAGCATTCTCAAAACATTTGCTTTCTACTTGAGCCCTTGGTATCAGTTCCTCATGTTTCTCCACCCCTCCCACCCCTCTCCCTCATGAACCCTTAATAATTTGTAAATTATTATTATTTTGTCATATCTTACACTGTCCGATGTCTCCTTATTAAAGTTATGAAAGAAAATGCAGTTTTTGTAAAGATACATATGAAAATAGTTCAAGGTCAAATGACAAGAGCAAAGACTTTCTTTAAAATTTCATCTTTTAAAAAATGTAGCCAAATGTGACGAAATATTAGAAGGTTGAATCTGGGTTTACATATATGAGAGTTACTTTTGTTGCTCTGCCCATTTTAGTATATATTTGAAACTTTCAAATAAAACTTAAAGCTCATTGCTCTTAGAATCAACTCATAATACATACTTAATGCAGATTTAGGCAACACAAAATGGTAGAAAGAAGAAAGTAAAAATCCCTTACAATCCCCTCCTTAGTGACGATTACTATCAATATTTTTTGTTTTATTTCTGTTATGTGTATAGGTACCTTCATCCTCTTTAATTTTCTCTGTTAAGAGAAAAGCCTAGAAGGAAATAAATACATCTCATATATAATAGAGACCATCTGTAAACACTGCTAAGTCAAAAGTATTGCTACAAAGTCATAGAAACCTTTATTAAACAGAAATATTCACATGTGAAGCTTTTGTGTCTTCACATATTCTCCACTCAGGTCTTTCCACTTCATTTACCCCATTCATTGGGGTAACTTTCTGGGCATTTATCTCACGAGGTGGTGTTCACTTCTCATAAAATGGCTTCCTAATATGATTGTCCTGTGTCCGTCAAAGAAATCTATCAAGATAACCCTTTTGAAATCTTTTAAAAGCAGTAGCTATAGCCTTCTGAACTGACTTCTTTGCCTTGAATTTAACTGACCCACCCAAACCCTGGGAAACCATTGTTTTCATTGGACTTAAAAAAAAAAAACCTACTAAGACAAATGTATTGCTGAGTTGCAGCTATCCATTAAGCACAGAAATATTTTCCAGCATGTTTTATTTGAAATAGACTCATGTGTATGCTACCTAGCCGCGCTACTGCTGATCTATCCTTAAGTAATAGATCCCGTTTTCTAAACATGGGACAGTACTGTATGCATTTTTGTGTAACACTTTTCATGACTCTCTTTCCACATTACAAAATAGGGATTTGAACTACTGTTTCAAAGGTTTTATTATAATCTGTTCTATGAGCACGCTGTAATTTATTTAAAGGAGACCTGGTGGTTCTGTATATTAGGCATTGGACGGTTAGTCTCCAAGTTGACAGTTCAAAGTCATAAATGCTGTTCTGCAGGAGAAACAGGAGGCTGTCTTTTACTCCTCAGACTATGTCAAAACAGCAGTTCTGTATCCCTGAGGACCTCAAACCATGTTCTGAAATCTTGAGAAATATTCTTTGAATTGGAATTGACTCAATGGGTGTTTAGACAGTTTATGCTTTAAATCATGTATTGGGTTATTTCTCTTTTTCTTCCCCTAAAAATATTCTGTAGCAAGCACTTGTTTCTGTTTATCTGAAACTTTTTCGTGGTAGAACTGTTGGGCTAAGGAAGATCCCCCACGTGTAACGTCTTAGTCTATGCTGTCAGATTGCTGTCCAGATGGGTACCAGTGTGTGCCTCACCATTCAGGAGCAGCTCCTCTGGCTCTGCAGTCTGCTCTCATTCTAATGTCTCAAAGTAAAGAAGTAAGAAAAGCATGATAGTAGCCAGTCTTTTTTTGTCGTTTAAGTGCTTCTCACTCTGTGACACGGGCTACACAGGGGACTGTGGAGTTACTGTAAGATGTCTCATCATAACTTTTTGCTAGTCACAACCTAGCCAAATGGTTTAAAATTCTATCTGCTCTACCTAAGTGCCATGGGAAATTCATACTTGAACATGGCCCCAAAACTGTAAATTATGTATATTTATTTTGTAAATTATATTTTAAAGGAAATACCATTTTTATTTTCAGATTGCCTGGACTTTTGGGGCCTCTTCAGATTGCATTAGGAGATATTTATACACAACTAAAAAGTCTTGTCCGAACTTTCAGGTTGGTATTAAATAAAAGCCTTTTAGGCTATTTTTTACTTTATGTGATGGTTAAGTAACAAAGAATGGTTTGTGATGTACCTTTAGTGTCTTAGATGTCAGTTCAGTGTTCTTTTTCCCCATAGTGCAACAGCATTGTATTGGTCCTCCCTTAAATACAATCCCTAATTTACTCAAAAAAATTTTAGCATTTTATTGTGGGGGACTCTTAAAAATTTTATAACACTCCATCATTCAATCGTCTTAAGCACACTTGTGCACATGCTGCCATCAATAGTTCCAAAACGTTTTCTGCCCACTTGAACCCTTGGTGTCAGCATCTCTTTTATTTCCCCTCCCTTCCACACCCTCCCAACCTCGCGCATCCTTCCTTGACCAATTATATATCAATACTGTTATTTTGTGTCTTACACTGTCTTTTGTCTCCCTTCACCCACATTTCTGTTATTCGTCACTCTGGAGGGTGGGCTATATATCCAACCTTGTGATGGGTTCCCCCTTTGTTTTTGCCATTGCCCCAACTAATCCTCCTATCATTACTCATGATATCATTACTTTCACGACCCTCCCTGAGGGTCTGCCCTGAATTCCATGTGTCAAAAACTCTTACCCACCAATGTATGTACTCCGGTCTAGCTGGATTTGTAAGGTAGAACTGGGTCATGGTGGGAGGGGGTGCATTTAGGAACTAAAGGGATGTTGTGTGTTCCATTGGTGCTATACTGCACCCTGGTTGAATTGTCTCCTATAACCCTAATGCAGAAGGTTGCCCATTTGTCCACAGATGTGCTTTGGGTCTCCACTCCATTCCCCCTCTTTCACATCGATGTACTTGTTGGTTGTGTATCTTTTGAAACCTGATCCTGCTGACACTTCATTATCATTCAAGCTGGTGTGCTTCTTCCATGTGGGCTTATTTGCTTCCCTGCTAGAGCACTGCTTGTTTAACTTCAAACCTTTAAGACCTCAGACATAATCTTTTGGTAGTCAAGTACCACCCACTTTCTTCACTACATTTGATTATGCACCCATTTTTTCTTCATCAGCCAAGAAGTCATATTTTCAGGATTCCTCGGGGACTTGGTTACTTAGCTCCCTGTGTTAGTCTGGCTTGACTAGAGGCCCAAATCCAGATATACTCATGTGTATAAGAGAAGGTTTATATCAAAAAGTAATTGTGCATTAAAACATTCCAAGGGAAGCGTCTCAGCACTGGCAGGGGTCTCCACGTGGCATGTGCAGGTCCAGAGCTCTAGCATAGCTCCATGTGTCTCGTCAGCAAGTAAAATGAAGCAGAGAGTCTGCGTGTCAGGCGGGGAAGGCACTGATATCATTAGGGGCAACCTTCCAGAAGCAATGATAATAAAACAGACATGAAGATGATACTTAAGCCATCTGAATTGTTTTGTTTTTCCCAATCTCTAAAATGATAGTCTTATTGATGTAGTAATCCAAACATTGGTTTAGTTTCTGTGTTAGTCCAGGTAGACTAAAGAAACAAATTCATAAACTTCATGTGTGTATAAGATAGTTTTATACAGGCTAAGTATACATTAAAAAAGCAGCCCAGTCTAGATCAAGTCCATAAGTCGGAAAACAATCTATAAAGTTCTCTTCAGACTCACAGAACACATGCAATCATGCTGACTTGCAGGAAGCTCACAGACCAGTGGCTGTGAAGTCTGTGGATCCAGGGGTGGTGAAAGCCTCTCAGCGCTGGCAGGGGTCTCCGTGTGGCTCCTCCAGTTCCCAGAGTATGGAATCCATCAGCGTTGTGCCATGTGTCTTGTCACTAAAGCATCTCTAAGGGAGTGAGTGGAATGTCTCTCCCACCTCCATGGAGAAAAAACTACATTTCCCAGAATTCTCAGGTGAAGGCCATGCCCACAAGAGGCCTCATTGACCATATCCCCACTGACAGCCTAGACGCCACCCCTACACTCATAATCCTCAAATTGACACCAGATTATGTAACTACCATAGTTTCCCCACATATATACCAAAGTAATATCTAGTAGTCCATGTGAGTAGAAAGGGACAGTAAATAAAGTATCAAAACCCAGGGTTCCAGGCTCAAATTTTATGACAAGGGAAAGACCCAGGGGCCCTAATGGAGTTGTTGTAAAAGGTTCTGTAAGAAATGCTATAATTGGTTGTATCCATAGTATTAATAACAAAGATGCAATATACACGTGTAGTAAACAGTAATACATTTACAAGCATAGTAAAAAGAATATATGTGTGGTGTGGTGTGTGTGTGTGTGTATGTGTGTGTGTGTGTTCATCTCATCTCGTTAGTCCTCTGGATTCCCCTGAAGAGGGTTTTTTACATGTGAAACCAAAGCTCCTCTGACACCTTCACGAGCCCAATGGAGACGTGGTGTTCTTCGGTTCCAGACTGCAGATATCGGGGGTCTTACAAATGGCCTTTTTCCTTTTATATTAATAAACTATCACCATCCTTTTCTGTCACTCCTAGCTAAGTTTAAGTCTCTATCAGTTGTTTTGGCATTGGTACATTAAGTTTAAAATAAAATTCAGTGTTTATGTTTAACTTAATGTAAACTAAATTATGTGACCAAGTTAATTATCTTTAACAACTTCCATTATTAATTATAATTTGTACATGTAGGAAATCAATTTCCTTCATGCTTTTGAGAAAAATGTCAGTTACTTAGCATACCGAGTGATTGTGGTAGGGTAAAGTTTGCTTGGGCTTCAGATTCTGACAGTGCCACTTCACAGGGTGTGTAACTAACCATTCATAGGCTTGGGCTTCCACTTCAGGCCTCTGGGAAAAAATGCCACCTTGACGACAGTGACTATTGGTGATTTTTTTGGTTGACCGGTACTGACAGTAAGAAAGAGTTGACATAAATAACATATCTTTCCCTTTGAAATAATAATCAATAATAAGAACTTGTAGAACAGTGGTTCTCAAGCCAGTTGAGCATTGAAATTACCTAGAGAGCCCCTAACAACTACAGAGGCCTGCCTAGAGATTGAGTCTCATTCGTTCAGGGCGAGTTCCAGACGAGTATATTTTAAAAGCTCCCCAGGTGATTGTCATGTGCAGCCAGAGTGAAGAGCCTGTTTTAGAACCAAAACGTTAGGCAGCTTTTTCATCTCCTTGAAGAATCTTTCCCTTGTGTGTAGAGCTGTCACTTCCACTGAATGGCATTGCAGTCATCTGTCTGGAATGCTACACTGATTGACCTGTCAACACGGTAACTCTTTTGTAATGACTCACTGTCATCAGTGTCGACTCAGATACCCTTCCAAAGATGTATTTGAATTTGAATTACATTTTGGCGCAAAGTTCTTTTTAAATTTCATAAGTGACAAGTCAAGGTTTTTTTCTAAATCTCTTGAATTTGAAATAATATGCTTGAAGCTATGAGCATGTTAAGTGTTTTCTAGCAAATAATTGCTTTTGTGTTTCAACATATCACTCAGACAGTATTTTTTAGTATGTTTTCAGTTAGCAACTAACCTGGAAATTATTTTGACTTGAGGAAAAAGAGCAAGCAAGCTTTGCTGTTTTGCCACTGGAAATATTTTGCTGTGAAAGCAAAGGCCTTGTCTCTTTTATATGTCTTTCCCGGGATGCCTGCAACAGTTTACAGAAAAGGCACTGACCTCAGTTTTTGGTAAAATGAATAAGTAAATTTATGAAATCTGGTCGGTTTTTGTCTCTGAAAGATTTG